>OX328126.1:101191399-101455944 GCA_946811695.1 Gonocerus acuteangulatus
TGGGCTAGGAAAACGAATGAAACCATTTCCAAGGCGATAGATTTAACCGTTTTCGAGAAAATTAGAAAAATAGTTTTCGAATACCGTTTTTGGTTTGGGTACTTAGAATCATAGGATTCAGTTGAAACATTTTCTACATGTTCTACTATCATTAAAACTAATATGTTGAAATTTTGGTTACGTTTGGAGTTAAGGAAGGATTAAAATAAAATATTTTATTAACGGACATGAAAAGTTTTGGGAACTTCGTATACATTCCCTAATATCTCGAAAACTGTTTGAAATATTGGCAAACGGAGGGTTACCATGCGAAAGCTTACTAAATGTTCTACAAAAAAGATTCTGAAACAATTTTTGATTAGACGATGTCAATCAGAGAAATACGTGCTTAAACTTTGAAGTAATTGATTTCGTTTATTTGAACGGTTCTTCTTTTTTGTTTTTATTCCTTGTTATTTTGTAATTTCTTATAGTAGGATAATGTATTTGACAATAAAACAGATTAATAAAAATAAGAAAAACAATTCATTGCTAGAAATATATCAGGCTGTACCGTATGAAATGTCAGTTTTGGATTTGCCGATTTCCTTCAAATGACTTGAAACTGTCAAGGCTCCAACTCCGAGTTCTTTGGCATGTTCCCTAGTGTTTGTAATTGCTTATAGTAGTCAAATGTATTTGTCAATAAAACAGGATACGTATAATTAGAAACAATATTCAACTTCACACAGGTTAGATACTTTGAGGGAATAGAGAGTCCGTTCACTGCCTGTGGGTCCACAAAAAATGTACCTGCTACGAGTTAATCCTCAAGAGTTGTAAATATACCCCGGGTATCTGCCGACACAATTACAAAGCCTAGTTTGGTTTTGGTACTTACAATCATGGGATTCAGTTATAACATTTTTTGCATGTTTGAATTTCATCAAAACTAACATGTTAAACTTTTGGTTAAGTTTGGAGTTGAGGAAGGGTTAGAATAAAATATTTTATGAATAGACATGAAAAGTTTTGGGAACTTCGTTTATTTTCATCAATATCTCGAACGCGGTTGGGAAATTATGATCAGTGGATAGAAACTATTTGAAAGCTTTCTAAATTCTCTACAAAAAAGATTCTGAAAAAATTTTTGATTAGGTGATATCGATCGAAGAAATAAGTGCTTAAAACTTCAAATACGTCTGTTTAGCTCTTATGAACGGTTTTTTGTCGTTCTTTTTGTGATTATTGTCTCTTTCCCTTAGTTTTTTATTGCTATTTATTTTTGTAATTTTTTATGTTACGAAAATGTATTTGTGTGTAAAACAGGATAGGTAAAATGAGACCCATTTTCTGTTGCTAAAAATAATGAAAAGTTTTGGGCACTTCGTATACTTTCAATAATATCTCGAAAACGGTTGAAAATTAGGGAAGCGAAAGGTTACCATTCGAAAGCTTACTAAATGGTCTACAAAAAAAAATTCTGAATAAAGTTTTGAATAAGCGATGTCAATCGGAGAAATAAGTGCCTAAACTTTGAAGTAATTGATTTCGTTTATTCGAACAGTTCTTTTTGTCTGTTTTTATTCCTTGTTATTTTTTAATTGCTTAAAGTTGGATAATGTATTTTACAATAAAAAAGATTAAGTAAAATAAGAAAAACAATTCATTGTTAGAAACATAGCTTGCCAAGAGAAAGAGATTCGATGACGTCTTTTGAATATTTTCAATTGACTTTATTCTGTTGGTTTTTTATTTTATTTTTTAATTGATTTTATTTGTAGAATTATAACTATAGTAAAAGAACACAAGAATATGTGAATAATTTTGATATTTTCCAATTCATTGAAACGTATGAAATGAAGTATCGGTAGAAGAGGATTCTAGGGTCTGGCGGACCAGACCAGTCATAAAACCCTTTGAACAAAGGCCGAGGAAAATATTATCTGTTTCTATTCTAAGCTTTTCAAATGACAATAGGGATATGAACAGGAACCGCGCTAAGATGATGCAGTTCCTGCGAGTCGGACTTTTTTCATATTCTTAGCAAGATGAAACCAAATTGATTTTGATTCAATTAGAAAGTTCACGCCAAAGTTTGCTTCTGCCTTCTCGCCTTGGTAACACACGTTCTAGAAGTAGATTCGTGTTAATAACCTCCCCTTTTCCAGTCTTATAACTCAACCTTTACCCAGCAGACATATTTCCCAAATAACCCTTTCATTCATCGTTAAACAGCTCAACCTCACCCGGCTTCTCTTGCCAACGAAATCAACTCCTCCACTCCTTCCTATTTCTTTCTGGCGATCTCAATGCCATTTGCTCGATCATAGAAGCCACAAATTGGAATATCAACGCCTTATTCTCTGCGCCCTTTGCACTAGTTTCCCCGAAGGTCCCCGAAACCCAATATTGGAATAACTACGTCCTCATCACATCCCTATACAATATATTGACCAACAGTTAGATCTGAAAACACCAACATTGGAATACCTACATGCAAAACACAACGACCTGCACCCAATGTTTGCCTTTGGCACGATCTGAGACCACTACATTGGAGTTCCTAAACCCCTGCATTTTGTCCTACTTAAAATGTTTGCCATTGGCAAGGTCTCAGAATCCTAACTTTGAAATAACTACGTACAAAAAAAAATATGTTAATCCTAAGTATGCCGTTGATTCGACAGCAGAACAATAACATTTGGATACCATTTTCCGACAAAATTAATACGTCTGCCCATAGCAAGATCTCAGACCCCGGAAACTGGAATACCTCAGGGGTTTGAGATCTTACGAGGCGTATAAGTCCAAGTTAATACACCGTATGTTAGCCATTGGCTCGATCTCAAACCTTCACATTGGAATACCAGCGCCCTATGCATTGCGTTTGCCATTGTCACGATGTCAGACCCCTGACATTTGCATACCTATATTCTACGGACTAAGTCCACCCACCGATCCGAAGAGCGTGAAAGAAATAGAAAGTCGCCGAACATCATGCTTGACATGCCAAAGCTGAAACGTCTCATGCTTTCTTCCTGAAGGAATTCGAACATCGCTGGCCTCGTTGCTTTTCACCCCTCAAAGGTGTTCAAAAGAGAACATGCAATCTGTTGATCTCGCATGACTCCGGACTGTAGCTGTGCTGTCTTCGGGTACAAAGACCTGGACAAGGATGTAGGACGAACTCCTCACGACCTATATCTTCCCGGTGGGAAACAGCCCGAGGAACTCTGGGTGACAGGTACTCTCTGCTGTTAGAACCCTGCCTTTGGGCGGTTTGCCACTCATTACTTTTCCATTATCACTAGGCTAATATCATGAAATTATCTTTGTCTTGTTTGTTGTCCTGCTTTCTCTTTAATGTTGCTCCTCTAGACGTCAGGGAAATTCGCATACGATCAAGACTTCTCAAGTGAAGTTAGTTAGAAAGCATTACTGAGAGGAAGTGACAGAGAACTAGATCGGACCAGAGCGACAGAGAGAGCTGCAGGGGATATTATATTTAAGCTCAAACCTGCAGTCCACGTTTAGAGATGGGTTCGAATCCCGCTTGAGGAACGTGAAGTTTCTTCAAAGATTGGTTTCCTGAAATAGTTCCCTGTGCCATCATGGATTTTTTTAGAAAAGCTGACAACAGAAAGCATATGCAAGAAAAATTATGGACTTAAGGGAGTCTTGCATATTAATGTTTTTCACTCTCACGGATATTTTGATAAACCTGTAAATGGCAGTATCAGACTACGAATAATTGGGATACAAAACAGAAGGCATAGTATCGTTGAATGCACCGGTTTCCCTTGATTATAGAAGGATCTAGATATTCCGCTCAATGAAAATATTAAAACAATTAGTGCACTATGCGAAAAAGTTTAATACACCTTATTATCCGGTGCAAACAATTAGTGCACTATGTGAAAAAGTTTAATAAACCTTATTATCCGGTGCAAACAATTAGTGCACTATGTGAAAAAGTTTAATACACCTTATTATCCGGTGCAAACAATTAGTGCACTATGTGAAAAAGTTTAATGCACCTTATTATCCGGTGCAAACAATTAGTGCACTATGTGAAAAAGTTTAATACTCCTTATTATCCGGTGCAAACAATTAGTGCACTATGTGAAAAAGTTTAATAAACCTTATTATCCGGTGCAAACAATTAGTGCACTATGTGAAAAAGTTTAATACACCTTATTATCCGGTGCAAACAATTAGTGCACTATGTGAAAAAGTTTAATACACCTTATTATCCGGTGCAAACAATTAGTGCACTATGTGAAAAAGTTTAATGCACCTTATTATCCGGTGCAAACAATTAGTGCACTATGTGAAAAAGTTTAATACTCCTTATTATCCGGTGCAAACAATTAGTGCACTATGTGAAAAAGTTTAATACACCTTATTATCCGGTGCAAACAATTAGTGCACTATGTGAAAAAGTTTAATGCACCTTATTATCCGGTGCAAACAATTAGTGCACTATGTGAAAAAGTTTAATGCACCTTATTATCCGGTGCAAACAATTAGTGCACTATGTGAAAAAGTTTAATGCACCTTATTATCCGGTGCAAACAATTAGTGCACTATGTGAAAAAGTTTAATGCACATTATTATCCGGTGCAAACAATTAGTGCACAATGTGAAAAAGTTTAATACACCTTATTATCCGGTGCAAACAATTAGTGCACTATGTGAAAAAGTTTAATACACCTTATTATCCGGTGCAAACAATTAGTGCACTATGTGAAAAAGTTTAATACACCTTATTATCCGGTGCAAACAATTAGTGCACTATGTGAAAAAGTTTAATGCACCTTATTATCCGGTGCAAACAGAAAATTGCATAAGCAATATCAATGTAAAAATTGTTTATTTATTTTTGGAGCTCCACAGAATCAAAGTGATTTTCTCGCATAATGACTTAAAATGCAATGAAAAAATAAAAATAAGATAAGATTTTAAGGATCTTTGTTGATGATCCCAATTAAATTAATGTTATCAGGTTGATTAGACCAATATAATTGAAATTACACTGTATCTGGATTTTGGCAAAATGCTGCAGCTAATGATGTAAATTGAACTGGTTTTCGGGGTTTTGGTTGAGGTATTATGGTGGTCAGAATTGAATTGAAAATATAAAGAATTAATCTAATATAACAGAATCCTAATATAACAGAATTAATCTAATCTTCCTGATTTTGGTTGAGAACTCATAACTATTTTGATAACCAGACTTTTATTTAAATTAATGGACCAAAATATTTCATGATCTGAATTTTATTCCAATTAATGAACCGAAGTATTTTGGTAACCGGAATTTGATTGAAATGAATTATCTGAAGCATTCAGGTAACCAAACGTTGATTGAAATAAATGAACAGAAGTATTTTGGTAACTATAATAAATATGTTGGATAATCTTATTACAACTGAATTAGTCTAATTGTCTGGATTTTTGTAAGAACCCAAAATTAACCTGAATTTAATTGAGAATCCCGATAATATTGAATTAATCGGGTTGGAAAAATAGATAATCTAATAATAAATCATAAACAATTTTTACATTATTGAATATGATGAAAAATGAGAAAAATGTCTTATTTTTCTTGTCTTTTATTGCCAAATAAACTGTCTTTATTGTTTTTTGTTTGTTATATATATAATATTTGCATGTTGTAGCCATCGAATATCGAGTATATCCCAGCTGGTTGCATAACTACCCCCGAAAAGGAAGATGCTTGAACAGCCTGTAAATCATAGACCGCCTTCAGCAAGAAACTCTCTGGGGAAAATCATTCTGAACTCTAACCTCTCGAGTATATATTAAAGTTCTGATCCGGATTATAATTGGACCGAACAGAAAAATCCCCAACATTCTATAATTTGTTCTGATATTTCTAATATTAATAAAACTGACCTTGTTATAAACTGACCTACTTATGCAATATTCTCTATGTGTTCATTCTGATTAATGGCAATAATTTATTAAATATCAAACGAAAATGTTTTTCTTGTTATGCATGAGCTTGCCGGTACAGTTTGGTTGTTAATTTAAATAAAATTTGAATCCAAGTCGCAAAGTATGAACTTCAGTTTGTCATGCATAGAACCGCTGGGTTCGATGCGCACTTTTTTTTTGGGGGGGGGGGGGGAGGGTTGTAGTTTATGTAGAAAAAAAAACGTTAGAAAAGCGTGATAACCTATAAATAGCATTTTCTCGTTTGTATTAATGGAAACTTCTCAGACTCAGATTATTAATTATTGGATCAGAATGAAATGCCTAAAAAAGTCATGAAAGCTCCCCTACACAAAGAAACAAAATCGTTATAGTTCTTTTAGACTACATATCGTCGATACAAATGCAAAGTATCGAATGTGAAAAAATGCATCTTTCATTGTCAATCTTTACTAGTTTCTGCTGGACTTATGTACGGCAAACTCTTGAATCTTAGATCACTCTATTAAAGGGAAAGTATTCCACTATCAAAAGGTCAAATCTGCCGAATATTTGACTGTCCAAAAAAACGTTATGAATAAATGATTTTCCTTTCCGAAAAGTGGTGATTTTCAAATCCGATACTTAGCATTTGTAACGACGATATGATAAGAAGAAAGGTGAGGTCAACCTCATAAGTGGGTTATCCCTATGGAGGTAGGGAGGAACCGCGCTAAAACATAAATTAACAATTTATTCTGCGGCTGGTAGACTTCTTTTTAAGAGAGTGTAAAGCTTCGCCAATCGTCTCTGGTTACTGCTGCTGATTCCAATTTAGCTGGTCGGTGTGCGTAAATTCTTGTGGAACGTCTTCCTCCTTTGTTGTTCCTTCGCTGGTCCTAGGAATATGGATGTCATAAAGAAGAAGTTTCTGATGATTGCTCCCTCTTCCATTCTTTCGACGTGGCCGGACATCCGTATCCTTCCTAATGTAATGAACCTGACTAGATATTGGTCTTCCTCCTTTGTTGTTCCTTCGCTGGTCCTAGGAATATGGATGTCATAAAGAAGAAGTTTCTGATGATTGCTCCCTCTTCCATTCTTTCGACGTGGCCGGACATCCGTATCCTTCCTAATGTAATGAACCTGACTAGATATTGGTCTTTAGAAAGGGATATATTGTCTTCGGCTTCTTACCTAGTCTTGCTTGCCGCAGATAATGCGAAAAATACACACAAAAGCGGTATGTATAGGGGGGGGGGATTTTTTTTCTTCAATTTATCATTAATACTGAAGACAGAAACATCTTACTACAATTTGAATAGGAGAAATAAAAAACATAAATTAGGTGAAAACAAACTTGTTAAATAAATCAAATTTAATGTGATTTTTTAAGGAAGAAACAAGGAGTATGTTAGGTTCAAGAGAATTTATCATTTTTGATCTATCGTGACCATGAAAGAAGAAAAGAAAAATATTATTACTGTCCAATTCAGCCTTGAAAAGGGAACTTCTAGGTGTTGTACAAGACCAAGATGGTCTCTACAAGATAGGAACCCGCTGCCTTTCGTGACCTTGAATATTATTACTCTTGTCTGTACAAGCACAGAATCCACTATCTTTGGTGACCTTGAACAATGGTTCAACAATGGTCTTTAGTGGTACTGTACAATTTAGCTTCAAAGAGCAAGGAATTTTAGCCCTGTACTTAACATATATTGTCTCTTAAGGAAAGGATTTCACTGCTTGTGGCGATATTACTGTGCAATTTAACCATAAAAGGGACAATTTAGTGATGTATAAGAACAATATATTGTCTCTACAAGAAAAAATTTCCACTGTCTTTCGGTTCCATGAATATTATCGCAGTGCAATTTAGCCGTGAAAGGGGAAATTTTAGGTCCGTAAAAGTCCCCTCTACAAGAAAGGATTTCACTGCATCTGGTGACCTCGAATATGATTACTGTGCAATTTAGCCATAAAAGGGACAATTTAGTGATGTACAAAACCAATATATTGACTCTACAAGAAAACATTACTCTGCCTTTCGTGACCTCGACATGAGATCTGTGCAATTTAGCGTGGAAAATGTATATTTCTGTGCTGTACAAAACCAATATTTTGACTCTACAAGAAAGCATTACATCGCCTTTGGTGACCTCGAATATGATTACTGTGCAGTTGAGCCTAGAAATGGAGAATTTGTGTACAGTAGGAGACCAAGAATGTCTCTCCAAGGAGTAATTCTACAGTCTTTGGTGACCTTGAGTATTACATCTCTGCATATTAACCTTACAGGGTAAATGTTAGGTCTGTAGAAGTGCAATATATCGCCTGTACAAGAATGCCTGTATATAGCTGGTATTCCACTGCCTCGGGTGACCTTGATAAAGGATTACCTATTGCGTCAGTGCATTACCTGAAGGTATAGAACGCCCTTGCCTGAAGCCCAGGTGAGCAGATGATCCCTGGACAGCACCTGAACATCAGACCGTAAACAGCCGGCGAGCACAAAGCACTTCTGCTACCTGCGCGCCATTCACAAGATGGATTTTATAACCTAACCCATCAGGGGGACCTTTTCAGCCTTGCACAACTGGGAAGGACGAACCCGAGAAGAAGACTCGCGTGTGGAAAAAAAATCCCTCCAAGACCCGATGTAGAAAACCGTTGGCACGGACCCCTCGGGACATAAATGCCAAGATCCCGGAGTTAAAAAATTGATTCACGTTTTGCTTCTGACAATGGCGACGCTTAGATACGCATACTAGTTTTCCGTCCTGTTGCTGCGCGATAAAAATACTATAACCCGTCGAGTTAGTTTCTTATGAATGAATGAAAATAGTTTGAGATACAAAAGGGTCTCCATGAATGGGGCTAGCTGAATAAGCAAAGAGGTGGTTCTAGAAACTAGTTCTTTTTGACTAGCACGAAGTGAACTGTTCTTAACGATTTGAAGACCGAAGCAAACTTACTTTAATCATTTATACTCCTGTTACACAGAGTAATTTAGTAGTTACTTATGCTAAACACGTAGATATCATCGATACGAAAGCGTATTGATTGTGAAAAAAAGTCCGACTCGCAGGAACTGCATCATCTTAGCGCGGTTCCGTTCTTATCTCTAGACTCATTTAAAATGATTAAAATAGAAGCTGTTATTATTTTGGGTCCAAATTTCTAGAAAGCATGAAGATTAGATAGTTAGCCGTCGAGGTGATAAGTAAAGATGGAATGGTTGGGATTCGGCTAAAGAAACCTCAATACGATTTTTGTTAAAAATCTATATTTAGGTCGTTTTGGCTACTCATTGGTAGCATTGAAAGTGCCGGGAGGCAGAGGAGGACCAAAGTTGACAGTTCCATCTTTACTTTCAAGAAAGGTCTTATTTACGATCTTACCTGGATGGGTCCCCGCCCTAGGAAGGACTCCGCTAGGCATTTGAAAAGCTATATCTTGGAAATCCATATCTCTAAGATTAAATTGTTTTTCTTATTTTTCTTAACCTGATTTATTATCAAATACATTATCCAACTATAAGCAGTTAAAAAATAACAAGGAATAAAAACAGACAAAAAGAACAGTTGGAATAAGCGAAATCAATTACTTTAAAGTTTTAAGCACTTATTTCTCCGATTGACATCGTTTAATCAAAACTTTCATCAGAACCTTTTTTGTAGAGCATTTAGTAAGCTTTCTAATGGACACCTTCCGTTTCCCAAGATTCTCAACCTTTTTCGAGATATTAAGGAAAGTATACAAAGTTACCAAAACTTTTTATGTCTCTTAATGAAATATTTTATTCTAACCCTTCCTTAACTCCAAACGTAACACAAATTTCAACATATTAGTTTTAATGAATGTAGAACATGCAGAAAATGTTTCAACTGAATCCCATGATTCTAAGTACCCAAACCAAAAACGGTATTCAAAAACTATTTTTCCAATTTTCTCGAAAACGGTTAAGGCTATCGCCTTGAAAATGGTTTCATTCGTTTTCCTAGCCCAAGAAGCCTATAAAACGAGTGCTTATAAGCTTATAAACTCAAAAACGTAAGCGTTACGATTTTTTTTTGCGCGAATTTCGCCCCAAACGCCATCTTCCAGTGGACGGATTTTGCTGGTTAACGAATTGGACGACGGATTTTTGTACCAACTTTCATCAAAGTCGGACCTTTCGTCTTCTACCTAGAGAGCGAACAGACAAATATATATATATATACAAATTTGAACCACCATCATTTTCGGTCTCTAGGGGTTCTGAAACGCAAAATTTTCTAGTCGGCACTTCTGGATTGCGTCTTGAGATCAACCTTATAAGTGGGGTTCCTCCCTATGGGGGAGGGAGGAACCGCGCTAAAACGCATTCTTCATTTCTAATCTTTATTGGACTAATGTACGGCAAACTCTCGAATCTAAGTTCACTCAGTGAAAGGGAAAGTAACCACTGTCAAAAGGTAGAATCTAAGTTCACTCAGTGAAAGGCAAAGTAACCACTGTCAAAAGGTAGAATCTAAGTTCACTCAGTGAAAGGCAAAGTAACCACTGTCAAAAGGTAGAATCTAAGTTCACTCAGTGAAAGGGAAAGTAACCACTGTCAAAAGGTATAATCTAAGTTTTCTCAGTGAAAGAGAAAGTAACCACTGTCAAAAGGTAGAATCTAAGTTTTCTCAGTGAAAGGGAAAGTAACCACTGTCAAAAGGTAGAATCTAAATTCACGCAGTGAAAGGGGAAAGTAACCACTGTCAAAAGGCGATTTTCACATTGGATACTTTGCATTTGCATCGACGATATATTGTTATTTATTCGCCAAACCTTTTGCCGATTGATATTTAGTTTAGCTGGCGAACGATATATAACTTGATAAAATAAAACTATTTTAAAGAGCTTTAAAAAATAACCATAATTATAAATATTGATTGGGTCTTCCCGAGGTCTAGTGGCTAACGCCTTGCATTCTCATGCGGGAGATGGTGGGTTCATCTCGTGTGTAGTACCGCTGCTATCCGAGCTGGTAACGCACGTTTCATGAAGTATATTATGCACCTTTAAATATTGCTATGATGTATCTCTTGGGTAGATAAGAAGGTAAATATGTATTGGCTAGACATACCGTGGAACACCAGCTACTGCGCATAGGGGAAAGGAGCAAAACATTATTGCCCAAAAATAGTGTTTTATTCAGAAGCCATCTATCATTAATGTACAATTAAGACAATTTTACAATGAATAATAAATAAAGCAGACACTTTTAAGGGGGAGAACATCTAAAAAATCTAAGTTGTTTTTGTCCTAATGTTAAATGAGTGTTTTATTCACGCTGCTATTTAAACCGGGACAGCTGTACAAGATGATGTGAGCAAGATCCAATGAGAGCGCAGAGAACAACCACAACTGCGCGGTGCTCTCATACACTCTTACGGTTACACGCAGTGTATTGCAGTCTATCATAGGCAACATTTATTTTCATGTTTCCTGATAATTAAACCCCACAAATAGTGACTACCCTAAAGTAATTATTTTCAATTATTAATATGTTTATTGAGGACGCTGTTTAAATCGAGGCGTGAATAAAGAACTTAATTTAATATTTTTTAAAAAAGCAAGGTTCTTTGGTTTTTTGTATTATCATTTTAACCCCCTTAAAAGGGTCTGCCTTAATTTGCAATTTTTGTTTATATTAATGATAGTTGGCCTCTGAATAAAACTCTATTTTTGGGCAATATTTTTTTGCATCTACACTTCATAAGTGTTGTTGTAATAATGTAGTTTTGGAAAGGATCAGATTACCAACAAAGGTTTTCATGTTGTTCTCGTTATTTCTACGATTCTATACGGTTTTGTGTAGAAAGTTTTCGCAACAAGAGAGAACGATGCTCTGGAGAAAGGTCCGATATAAGCCGATATGGATCCGGTCGGAGGACACACCCCCGATCCTGATGTAAGACTCCTGACGCAACATCCCACGCCCTTCTGATTGTCGGCAACAATCGGGAGCAGATAGCCCGATACACCGAGCAGGTGCACGACTTCCGACGACTAGCATTCGGATCGGACAAGTGCAGGACCTATCCTATTTAGAGGGATAATCCAGGAAGATAGGGATCTGGATGAGATCTGGTAGTTAAGCCTTGATGGAGTAGTGCAGGAGGCCGTGTATAGCACGTTCTTACAGTAATGCTTCTTCATTACATACGCCAAATATGGACATTCTGATAAGTAATAGAGAAACTCTTGTCAGGATGTACGATCGAAAAAATGTAAGCAGGTATATATATATATATATATATATATATATATATATATATACACATATATATATATATATATATATATAGAGAGAGAGAGAGAGAGAGAGAGAGAGAGAGACAAAAACCGTGCGGGCTGTCAAATTATATTCGGTTGCTAGATACACAGCCTACTTATCATCCATTCGAAAATAGGGTTTATTTAACACTAAGATGGAAGAAGCTGGAAACACGGAATAGCCAATAAAGAATATATATATATATATATATATATATATATATATATATATATATATATATAAATATGAATACGAATTTATTCGTACTTCACTTATTTTTAAATACGAATAATTAGTGTGAATACAAATGTTTTTCTATTCATTCGTATAAATAGCAATAAAATTGTATTTACAAATTTCCCTTTATACACAAATAAATTCCTTGGAAAAAGTTGAAATATTAATTATAAAAAGTTAATAAATACTAAACGCATTAAAATCTAGGAATAGTAAAATGCATTCACATTATTATTTTAATTTATATTTTAACGTCCATTATAATTAACTGAGAATTTCAGGACGGGTTATCCATAGGTTACCACTCTTTTCTAGTCGGGATTGGGCTCATGCCTTTTCTTTTTTTTAAAGAAAAGCCACCATCCCTAATGGGAATCGAACCCACGACCGCTGGCAGGGACTGTTAAGTGCCTTAACACGCCTTTTATTATTTGTGAATACAAATTATTCAGACAAAATAAGGTCAATAATATTATGCATTATATATAAGTAATAATTTTGTTTTATACAAAATTTCATGTTTTCTGAAAATTATTAATTTCAGCTGTATCTATTTGACAGAAAGTAAAATTGTCGAATTTCGAATAATTGTTTTGTATATTTCATCCATTGTCTTATTCAGCTCAAGTCAAACAATTAAAAGGGGAATATATTTCAGATTTAATGTTGTAACAAGTGAGGATAAAATTTAATTTACTGCTTTACCTAAAATCAACAAGTTGTTAGAATTTCATCAAACAATCATTAAGTTGTCACCTTGAGCCGATGGAGTGGAAACTAATCATATGCAAATTAAACGCCTTCGTGATTAATTAGATCAACCAATTTGTCAATCTTTTCCCATAAATAAGCAAAAATTGCTATTAAATCAGACAATTTTTTTCTTTCTTTGAAAAACACGGGAACCGAAATCTGTCAGTGAGTTTAATAAATGAACCATTCATCTTTTGAAGTTGAGTTATCTCACAAAGAACATTTGTCTCTCGGATGGAATTGTGAGATTTCTCGAAACCCCGACAGTATCTCAAGAAACAAAAAGTGAACCAGTTTTACTATCTTGAAAATATTCAATAGTTATAAATCATATTTGAGCAAGAATGTTGGAGAATCGATCCACTCCTATATCTCAAGGCGAGACGCAGTATACCATTATGGTTGTTATTTTAAATTAAAAACTATTGTCCGATATTTTGTCGTGATAAATAATACATGATACGGTATATATCGAACGCCAATATAAACCAATGGGCGCACCCATCTTGTGAAAAAAGAATTACCGGTTAACGGGTCTTCTCAGCAATTTCTTCCAGGAGATAAATCATCAAGCTGCCCTAATTATGTTTATTTTTGATAAATATCTCTGCGAATTCAATTAATATCTCTATGAGATATTACATAATAGATATGTTATCATATAATATATATATCGTGGGAGACTGGTTGTAATAGCCAGGATGAAAAATATCCCCCGTTGAGAGGAATTAACAAACCAAGACAAAGCAATTATGTCGGTCTTTGATGATGTAGCTTTAGCAATTTCAGAATGTCTTAATTATTGATAAATTAGTTATGCTATCCTGTTCGTGCCTTCAAAGGAACCAAATCATTCAAATGACAAAACATTAGAAAATATTTTGACAGAAATCTATTTGTATTTAAATGGATCTATAATTCATTCGGTTTTCTCTTTCTAATGTAATTTTAATTCCTCAACTGAATTTCGATTAAAATTTCTCCTAAACGGGACTTTTCAACATTTAGTATTATTCTTAAGAGGAAAAGACTGCCTGGAATTTATTTTATTGGATTTTGGAAAGTAAAATCCTGCAGATTTTTACATTTAAATTATTCATATATTCCTACACAATTACCAAGTTCATAGAATCATCTTATGCTTTAAGTTAAATAGTAATCCCAAAAAAAACAAAACATAAATGTGAAATAGAGGCCAAGTTCCTGCCCCCACAAAGAAACACTCCCTTCCCCAAAAATATCCCCTCCTAAAACCCCCCCAAAACGCCTTACCATCCTACACTCCAAAAAAGTAGTATGAGTTAGTGTATTAAGTGCACTATATTTTCAACCAAAAATATTTGCCAATACAAGAGATGATACAAGAAAGAAATGTCCAAGTTCATTACTTGGAAGACCTCATAGTTACTTACTAAGAACAGTAAAGACACTTCAACTGACCTTTAAAAACAACAATAAAAATACTTATATCCAGTTACTAAAATTTCACTTTCCTCAACCAGGTATATTCTTAAACTTGGCAATGTTTTATTTGTGCCGAAATTTTGATGAGTGAGTGAGTGAGTGAATGAGTGAGTGAATGAGTCCTATAAATCCCGATTTTCGATCGCTTACATCTCAGAAACTATTCGAGGTAGAATTATGAAAATTTCCAGTTTTACTCACATCTAGTAGTATAATACCTGTGTAAAATTTCATAACTTTATCTTTACCTGGTTGAAAGTTATGAGAGGGTAAAAATCGGCTCTGTAATATACACACAGTATGCTTAGGCCGGAAGTTATTACTATTTTATGAAATATATTCCCAAATTCATTGTTTTTTGTTTATATTTGTCAGACATGTTTGTATAATGCTGTATAATTGTTAGCTTTGTTCGCACATTGACCTAAAGAGCATATCGCTTCGTTGTGACATCTCAATAAATAAATAAATAAATAAATTAGGCCGGAAGTTGGCCTGGCCATCTACCCACCGCCTAGATTTGCTTTTGGCAATGGACCATATAAATTATATCTTTTTTTATGGTTTTTACGTATGTATTAATTGATAATATCGTCTCTACCATGTCAAACTATCGAATATGAAAAATCTCGTTTTTCAAATTCCAGACTTTACTCTTGGATTGTAGGCGATACGAATTGTGGCAAATTGTCGAAACTCTACCCTCCTTAGAATTACCAGAAATTCCTTAAATAAAGTATCGAATAAGAAAGTTTTTCAATATATTACTTCGTCAATGGATAGAATATGTTCGTACACTAGCTTACTCCTAACCTTCATAGTTTTGAGACGGTGGCAAGTTAACGAAATGATATATTCGTTACTTCGATTTGTAGATATCACTAATACTATAGAATTAGTACAATGCATAACATGGAATGCGTCACATTCTTTAGTTACAGTGGATAAATACAGTGGAACATGGATAATTCGAAATCGTCTTTAATTCGAACATTTCTCTCGGTCCCTAGAATTTAGGGCATAAACAATGGAAAAATATCGTGGTTCATTCGAATATAATTTTGGATAATTCGAATTTTTTACGAGTCTGTGCCGCCACTGGGAAGTGGACAGAGAGGCGGTCGATCTTTAATCTTGAGAAAATTCTCCCCTCGGCTAAGAAGGGTAGTAAGATACGGATGTAGGGGTTCCGGGACAAGAAGCGAAGTGATCTCATAGTCTAGGTCTTGTACTCTAGTTCTGCAAAGTGGTGGGTCGCGCTTCCTCCCTTCCAGGGGTTGTTATAGTTACATCCTGTCGTTTTATCCTAGAATTCCCTCCCACCATCCCTCCCATCTTCATTTATAAGTCAGTCAGCTCCTAGATCTGTTTTCTTGTGTATGCTTTAAATTTCTGGTGTACAGTGCAGTTCTGTGAGTTGATTTAAGGCGTCGAAGCCTAGAAGATATAAAACTTTAACGTTGACAGAGGTCCCTAGGGGTTCGAATTATCCAAGTTCTACTGTATTTATACAGCTAGTCTATCGGAATCAGCAAACTATCAATTTACCACATTCCACAATTTGAAACGGCGATCAAAGAAAAATCATGAATATGATTTTATGGCAATTAAAAAAACAGTAAGCAGGTTTGGGGGAAAAATAAAAAGTGCAAACAGTATTTTTGAGGCTTTCAGACATGAGATGGGTCCAGAACAAAGATGACACCTCAGTAACCGCTTGTTGCGACCAATGAATCTTTTGGTTGAGTTTGTCCTCTTCATGATGATGAGTATGTCATCCCCCCCCCCCGAAGTGGCGATAACCCAGTGTCCAGGTTCGTGCATATTGCTGCAGTAAGAGATGTAACAGCAATGGGCTGAGTATGGCACCCTGCGGTACACTAGCTTTCATAGTTCTCTTCGTGCTGAGTCTTGAGTTTAAAGGCTTGGCTACGGCGAGCCTTTTCAATATATATATATATATATATATATATATATATATATATATATATATATATATATATATTTAATATTTTAATAGGGAGACATGAGCGGTATCGAGAAGACCTGCAGAAGAAAGTTAAATACACTTTCAAGCGTGCAACCTCAATACGACACTCCTTCAAAATATATACGTGTGTGTTTCTATTCAACGGGAATGAGGATATCAATACAGTGACCCCTTTAATTAAAAAACAGTAAAAACATTATCTGTCAGCCATTACTTAAACGTCAGCGATTAATTATTTTTCGAAAGCAATCTGCGGGGTCGAAAGTTGCTATTGTGTAATTCCGGTGACCACCCTTGGTGACTGAAAACATGAAAAAAATCTATATTAAAGAATTCATCAAGAGAATGGACACGCGAGTCACGTCAAACTATGTAATAGTCTGTTCCTCGCTTCTACCTCGGTTCTTTGGACCGATATATATATATATATATATATATATATATATATATATATATATATATATATATATATATATATACATTATGACGAAATGTGTAAAAAAGTAATTTGTTTGATTATTAACATGAATTTCGTTAACCAACAGAATCCATCCGCCAGACACATAGAAAAATTGTAGCTTTTATGTTTTTGCGTTTATAGGTCTGATACACATTTTTGAGGCGATATGTGAAACAGTTTTTGTGGTAATGTAAAACAAAACTAGAATTTTCGTTTTGGATTTTTGGTTGTATTCTTATATATCTCGAAACCGGTTGTAAAGCATCTGTTCGAAGCCTATTCAATTTTTTACAAAAATGGTTAAAGTTTACAACAACTTGAAGATGGAGAAAATAAGTTGCATGAATGTAAATACTTATTAGTTTTGTATTTAGTAGGTATAACTACAGATATATTCATCTGTATTGTAGAAATACATTCCATTTCATCAAGAAACATTGCCAATTAAAATTTGCTTGGATCTGAAATTTGCTCTATTCTTGGAAGCGCTTAGATATAACTTCTTGATAAGTAAAACGATTTTAAAGCCTTAGCTTTTGAAACAAACCCCCGACAGAAGCGAGGAAACAGCGTGGAAGGAGAGAGGATGGGACGTCGCGTGCCTGCAGGTGCCTTATCCTACCATTCATGTCTCGAGTACAGGTGTGCAAGCTGCATCTGTCACCCACCCGGGACCATATTGTCCTTGTCTAGGAGCAGCCTGTCGGGAACGTTCAGTTAGAAGGGAGGGGAGGGAGTCTAAACGAAAAAAGGTGAAGCCTAAAATCAACCATGCCAGTGTGACCAAGAGCGCGCGAAAAGGTGAATTTTTTAATATTATTGTAAACAAACAATGGAATTAAACAAATTTATATGTCGTATTCGTATTAATTGACGTTTATATATATGTATAAATATAAATCAAAAAGAATATGATATATATATACATATATATATATATATATATATATATATATATATATATATATTCGTTTAAATTCATTGTTTGAATACAATCATATTCAGATTCAAATTTTCGCGCGTCACTGCTGGTACTATAGTCACACTAAGATGGCCGATTTCAGACCTACACATTTTTATCATTAGAAGATAGATAACACTCCTTCCACTATCTCCTAACTCAATGGTCAGGAATAGTTCTGCTTTAGGAAACAAGAAAACAACACTTTCTCAGAATTCTACTGGCAATAACTATTTCAATAACTTTGAAGAAAGTATATGCGGATTTCGTTTTGTTCATGAATGGAGGATTACACGTGTAGACATGCATTCCATTCCTGCAACAGATCGAAAGACCACGGCACCGAAATTGGTTGACTTCTGTAACCGGAAAGCTTTTTTCACAAACCTAAAAGCCGTCTTTCCGACAGTTTTCGACTTTTCAGATATTTTGGGAATAGCGAAATATTTCCTTAGTCATAACCCAAAACCCTAATAAATTTTCTAAAAAATTGGTTCAAGCGTGATTTTTTGATTTAATTGTTTCAGGCAGAGAAATTGGTGCTCAACGTATCGAAAGTTTTAATTTCGAAAGAGTGAGGCGAAATATTGAGAGTGACTTTCTCAAATTACACCAGATGTAAATTTTGTAGGGAAATTCGTTAAGATGTAGAAGTTCCAGTGAAGCCAACGTTTAGGAGTGTGTATGTATAGAAATACATTCCAAGGATTTAAAAAAAATTGGGCCTCCTGCTCAAAATCAGGAAGATAAATATGCTTTAGACCCACCCGACAAACCTATGTAATCTACTTTATAACATATAGTCTTCTTTTTCGTACATGGCCACCGCGCATGCGCGAACACCAGCGGACACTTGTTTGTAACTTTTTTTTCAGTTTAGTCATCGGCAAAGCATATTTATGATAAAACGATCTTCTGATGCAAGCATTTTCATCTAACTGTATCTGCCGCGTTAGACAGTCGATGTGATCACAATGAGTAATTTAATTAACGCTACCAAGGTTGACGACACAATGAAAAACCTGCTTTATTGATAAGATTCCCACGAGAAAGTGGAGAAAATTATCTATTCGCCTTGAACCCCGAGAGGTTTAAGTATGATGGAAAAGCTGGTGGATTAAAGCATAAGGTAGCCACGTAGCGGGGTAAATGTTTTAATAAAACCTAGCGTAGAATCGTGATGTTGTCCGAAGACCAACAGCTACGCCAGAAACAGGCAATTTAACTCCGATCTAATTCTCAACAATTAATTACAAACTCCATTCAGGTTGAGGCTAGCATTTTTCAATCAAGGAATATTCGCCTCACTCTTGACCCACTATTAGGACGTCAAGGCTGCGCAGAACAGGACTGAGAGCTGCGCAGGGATATGTCAGTCATTAGCTATGGTTCGCTGAAGATTTGCAGGTGGTCTTAGCGACCGGATTAAATATTATTATCATAACGGCTACCCTTACTCAATTCGAAGTTTTAGATTTGAGTGGGACCAGTATGGGTCATTAGTAGAGGATCTCAGTTCAAAACTAGGGCGCGGAATAAAATATTTTATCATCTAGTGTTGTCGTTTGAGGGTCGGAGTCTACGTCCTTAATGGGCAGAAAGCGGTCAGCAAAGGAAAGGTACGGAAGATTAATACTGAACACAATATATCCGTATTGTGCTGATTGACCAGGAAACAGTTACCCCAATAATATCAGTCCCTCTAAGGTCTCATGGTATTGAGGTTGTATTCAAGAAAGAATTATTGATTCTTAAAACTAAAATGTTTACTACACTAGGCAACGGTTACCAAATTAAACCTCGTAAATTACAGTTATTCCTCCTGAATCACAGCTTCCACTAACTAACACGAGAGATATGACGACCACTTACTCAATGAAACAAAACATTATTCAATCATGAGTCATGAACTCAGTTTATGACTCAGAAAATATATCTGAATCTTGGAAAAACAGTATTTTTATTCAAATCCTGAAACCTAATAAAGATAAATTAGAATTGACAAGTTACAGACCGATATCACTCACCAGCTGTGTCTGCAAACTCCTCGGCACAATGTTCAGTATAAGATTTATTTGGTTACTTGTATCTATAAATCTAATTTAAATGTTTCATTATAGTTTCAGACCAAATCATTCACTCTTAGAACACATATTGTAATCTTGTGTAAAAATGGCTTTTTTAATAACAAAAATAAATTTTTGCTCGACATATATAAAGAGGTTGGCATAGGATAAAGAAATAGTCAACAGTTCCCCCGACATATGTGGCGAGGATTCTAGGTTTACACTTCGACAGACACCTCACATGGGCGGGTCTCCACATGAAGGATGGTCAAAGAATGTAAACAATTTTTTTGTATTTTAAGAATCCTTGGTAAAAGTGAATGGTGAGGGTTTAAGGAAGATTATGCTAGAGATCCACTGATCCAATACTTCAGAACAAGTTCCTTTCTGGAAAATGTTTTCGAACATCTCCATTGCAGTTTGTACAGAAGTTTACAACCTCTGTGCACTGAAAACATTAAAACTAACAAAAATGCTGCAAAAGGATTAACTATAAGAATTTGGTCCGTCAATGTTACTAGTTTATTTGGTATTAGGAGTTCCTAAAAATCTACTGATAATTGCAGACTGCGGTTATTTCCTTGTGGACTGAATGAAATTATCGGCGCTCAACGATGCCGAAGATGTAATCCGCTAGCAAGGATACACCTACGCCCGCCTACTCCTATACGATATCTGAATGGAAGGAAAAGGAAAAAGAGGAAAAAAGCCGTATAAGAAATAAAAAAGTTTAATGAGTTTAGTAATGTGACACGATCCTGAATGGTTTATAACGTAAGAACAATCTAGTTAGCCCGAGATCTGCCAAGGACAACATCCGGGATCTGGATTCGCCCTTTTGTATTTCCATATAGGGAGGGACGATTATTATAGCGAATATAGGCAATTAGCCACTTTTTCATTTTGGATTGTTAATTTAAATTAATCTTAAAGGTCAATTATATAGACTGCGTCAATGAACGCAGTCTATATCAAGCTCTGGTAGGGTGAAGTATAGAATTCTCCAAATATTGGTGAAAGGTGCAAGATACAAAATCATTTTCGTCTATTCGCTTACATTACTACCGTACCGTCATATCGTCTATTCGTTTACATTACTACCGTACCGCCTTATCGTCTATTCGTTTACATTACTACCGTACCGTCTTATCGTCTAGTCGCTTACATTACTACCGTACCGTCTTATCGTCTATTCGTTTACATTACTACCGTACCGCCTTATCGTCTATTCGTTTACATTACTACCGTGCCGCCTTATCGTCTATTCGTTTACATTACTACCGTACCGTCTTATCGTCTATTCGTTTACATTACTACCGTACCGCCTTATCGTCTATTCGTTTACATTACTACCGTACCGTCTTATCGTCTAGTCGCTTACATTACTACCGTACCGTCTTATCGTCTATTCGTTTACATTACTACCGTACCGCCTTATCGTCTATTCGTTTACATTACTACCGTACCGTCTTATCGTCTATTCGTTTACATTACTACCGTACCGTCTTATCGTCTATTCGTTTACATTACTACCGTACCGTCTTATCGTCTATTCGTTTACATTACTACCGTACCGTCTTATCGTCTATTCGTTTACATTACTACCGTACCGTCTTATCGTCTATTCGTTTACATTACTACCGTACCGTCTTATCGTCTATTCGTTTACATTACTACCGTACCGTCTTATCGTCTATTCGCTTACATTACTACCGTACCGTCTTATCGTCTAGTCGCTTACATTACTACCGTACCGTCTTATCGTCTATTCGCTTACATTACTACCGTACCGTCTTATCGTCTAGTCGCTTACATTACTACCGTACCGCCTTATCGTCTATTCGTTTACATTACTACCGTACCGCCTTATCGTCTATTCGTTTACATTACTACCGTACCGTCTTATCGTCTAGTCGCTTACATTACTACCGTACCGTCTTATCGTCTATTCGTTTACATTACTACCGTACCGTCTTATCGTCTATTCGTTTACACTACTACCGTACCGTCTTATCGTCTAGTCGCTTACATTACTACCGTACCGTCTTATCGTCTAGTCGCTTACATTACTACCGTACCGTCTTATCGTCTAGTCGCTTACATTACTACCGTACCTTCTTATCGTCTAGTCGCTTACATTACTACCGTACCGTCTTATCGTCTATTCGTTTACATTACTACCGTACCGTCTTATCGTCTAGTCGCTTACATTACTACCGTACCGTCTTATCGTCTAGTCGCTTACATTACTACCGTACCGCCTTATCGTCTATTCGTTTACATTACTACCGTACCGTCTTATCGTCTAGTCGCTTACATTACTACCGTACCGTCTTATCGTCTAGTCGCTTACATTACTACCGTACCGCCTCATCGTCTATTCGTTTACATTACTACCGTACCGCCTTATCGTCTATTCGTTTACATTACTACCGTACCGTCTTATCGTCTATTCGCTTACATTACTACCGTACCGTCTTATCGTCTAGTCGCTTACATTACTACCGTACCGTCTTATCGTCTATTCGCTTACATTACTACCGTACCGTCTTATCGTCTAGTCGCTTACATTACTACCGTACCGCCTTATCGTCTATTCGTTTACATTACTACCGTACCGCCTTATCGTCTATTCGTTTACATTACTACCGTACCGTCTTATCGTCTAGTCGCTTACATTACTACCGTACCGTCTTATCGTCTATTCGTTTACATTACTACCGTACCGTCTTATCGTCTATTCGTTTACACTACTACCGTACCGTCTTATCGTCTAGTCGCTTACATTACTACCGTACCGTCTTATCGTCTAGTCGCTTACATTACTACCGTACCGTCTTATCGTCTAGTCGCTTACATTACTACCGTACCGTCTTATCGTCTAGTCGCTTACATTACTACCGTACCGTCTTATCGTCTAGTCGCTTACATTACTACCGTACCGTCTTATCGTCTATTCGTTTACATTACTACCGTACCGTCTTATCGTCTAGTCGCTTACATTACTACCGTACCGTCTTATCGTCTAGTCGCTTACATTACTACCGTACCGCCTTATCGTCTATTCGTTTACATTACTACCGTACCGTCTTATCGTCTATTCGTTTACATTACTACCGTACCGCCTTATCGTCTAGTCGCTTACATTACTACCGTACCGTCTTATCGTCTAGTCGCTTACATTACTACCGTACCGTCTTATCGTCTATTCGCTTACATTACTACCGTACCGTCTTATCGTCTAGTCGCTTACATTACTACCGTACCGTCTTATCGTCTATTCGTTTACATTACTACCGTACCGCCTTATCGTCTATTCGTTTACATTACTACCGTACCGTCTTATCGTCTATTCGTTTACATTACTACCGTACCGTCTTATCGTCTAGTCGCTTACATTACTACCGTACCGTCTTATCGTCTAGTCGCTTACATTACTACCGTACCGTCTTATCGTCTAGTCGCTTACATTACTACCGTACCGCCTTATCGTCTATTCGTTTACATTACTACCGTACCGTCTTATCGTCTAGTCGCTTACATTACTACCGTACCGTCTTATCGTCTAGTCGCTTACATTACTACCGTACCGTCTTATCGTCTAGTCGCTTACATTACTACCGTACCGTCTTATCGTCTAGTCGCTTACATTACTACCGTACCGTCTTATCGTCTATTCGTTTACATTACTACCGTACCGTCTTATCGTCTATTCGTTTACATTACTACCGTACCGTCTTATCGTCTAGTCGCTTACATTACTACCGTACCGTCTTATCGTCTAGTCGCTTACATTACTACCGTACCGCCTTATCGTCTATTCGTATACATTACTACCGTACCGTCTTATCGTCTAGTCGCTTACATTACTACCGTACCGTCTTATCGTCTAGTCGCTTACATTACTACCGTACCGTCTTATCGTCTAGTCGCTTACATTACTACCGTACCGTCTTATCGTCTATTCGTTTACATTACTACCGTACCGTCTTATCGTCTAGTCGCTTACATTACTACCGTACCGTCTTATCGTCTAGTCGTTTACATTACTACCGTACCGTCTTATCGTCTAGTCGCTTACATTACTACCGTACCGCCTTATCGTCTATTCGTTTACATTACTACCGTACCGTCTTATCGTCTATTCGTTTACATTACTACCGTACCGTCTTATCGTCTAGTCGCCTTCATTACTACCGTACCGTCTTATCGTCTAGTCGCTTACATTACTACCGTACCGTCTTATCGTCTAGTCGCTTACATTACTACCGTACCGTCTTATCGTCTATTCGTTTACATTACTACTGTACCGTCTTATCGTCTATTGTGACACATCTACTCTTCTAAGCCATTCGATATCTTAGTGTGTCTGAAATGTTATACCTGTCCTTCAAATTGTTTTCTCAAGTCCCAGTTATTATAGCTAAAATAAATAAAAAAAAGTAATTAAAGAGTATGACAGAAAGTCATTAAAATTTAACAATTTTATTTTTATTGATACTGTCTGCAGCTTTAGCGATAAGAGCTGTACATATCCTAGAATTACATATCCTAGAATTACATATCCTAGAATTACATATCCTAGAATTACATATCCTAGAATTACATATCCTAGAATTACATATCCTAGAATTACATATCCTAGAATTACATATCCTAGAATTACATATCCTAGAATTACATATCCTAGAATTACATATCCTAGAATTACATATCCTAGAATTACATATCCTAGAATTACATATCCTAGAATTACATATCCTAGAATTACATATCCTAGAATTACATATCCTAGAATTACATATCCTAGAATTACATATCCTAGAATTTCATATCCTAGAATTACATATCCTAGAATTACATATCCTAGAATTACATATCCTAGAATTACATATCCTAGACAATAGAGCTTTATATATGATATAACTTTACATGGATAGATGATGGAGCATTATCAAGATTAGCAAATAAGAACCAAACCAATAGTCATTGGTTAACGTATATTACAAAAGTGTATTATTTTTAAATGTATATATTAGCCTCGTCTATATTTGTCAGAACAATGTTCAAAAACAAATAAATATATTTATTATTAATAATTATTTTTGTATTTTAGGTTACTAAGGGATACCAAAAAATATCCCTAAGAGCAGCACTAGTAATACGATTCTAGGTGCAGGAGTTGTGTGGCGTAGTAAAATAAACATAAAAACTTGCATTGCAAAATCATGACAAACATCCCTAATTATACAAGTAAATAACTAAAGACAGCTTTATAACACAGCCATATATTCCTATGCTAGTTATAATAACATATCATCCCTTCTAAGGCAACACTAAAACATTATACAGCCGACTTTGGACTTTTAATTCTATTACATTTTAATTTATGTGTGTTCTCCTGAAGAAATATTAAATAAAATGAGAAACTATTACAGCAGTAAATGACTCTAGGGTAAAATAGCCGCTCAAATGAATTGACTATTACTCATTTAACGATCAGCTGACCCAGTCGATAGAAATTAATTTTATACATATATATATATATATATATATATATATATACGCTTGGTTAAAGATTTTTGTAGCACGTCTTCCCTACTTCCGGAGGGGGAAACCCGCAATTCACATCGGTCCTTTAGAGCAATCCAAAGTGCCAATTAGTATTTATATATATATATATATATATATATATATATTCCTATTTTATATTTGACTCAAAAATGGTCCAATTTTGATGAAATTTGGTACAAAACTATTTTATTGCAAAAGATTGGTCAAGCGAAATCTGCCTACTATTCCTTCTGCTAAATTCGTGTATAAAAATCATAGATTTTACTGCTTTGATTTAATAGGTTTTCAAGTACACGTTTTATAGATATTTTGACGTGGAAAATCAAATGAAGCTCATATAGAGAAAATAGAGAATCTTCTTGACGGTTGTAAATGGTTGGAAAATCGTCTTAAATCTAATGCATTATCTATTCCTAAGAGTAATACATTTCTTACAGCTACGGTTTTTAAGAATGTTTTAATAGAATCGATCTTATTTGAAGAAATCGATGCTTAAATATTCAAAAGTCGCGATTTTATGCTATGAACGGTTTTTTTTTTTGTCTCTATTTGCTTCAATTTTTAATTCGTTATTAGGAGGCCTGGTAGCCGCGAGTGTTAAGGCTTTAGCTTAATTTCGTGCCAAAGGTCGTGGGTTCGATTCCCACTATGGGTTGTTGGCTTTTCTTTAGAAAAACGAAAAGATATCAGCCCTATCCTGGCTAGAAAAGGGCGGTAAACAATAGATAAGCCGTCCCAAAATTCGTAGGTAATAATAATGGACGTTAAAATTTAAATAAATAATTTGTTATTAGTTTCTTTTTAATTTCAATTTTTTTTTTTAAAATACGTCAATCATTAAATCTTAATTGTACAGCACAAGCATAGGGAAGCAATTCTGTTTACAAGGGCCACTTCAAAATTCTTTTTTTGCTACCGAATTAACATCTCCAGATGTGAAAAATGTAGAGTATATTAAGAAGTCCACTAATAAGTAACAATCTTTTTGGGTTTAGTATGAACTTTTGCCTATTTTTAACCGGAACATTTTGGGAATGATACCTAGGATACGCCACCCTGGTCCCTCCTCCTTAGCGGCCTATCTATATAGAAGTCTACAATCCCGAAATCCTCGCCCCAGGACAAGCTACCGTTGAAAAGATGGGCGTGGGTGGTTTCCAAACCGACCTAGATGGACCTCCAAGCTATCTCTACCTTAGAACTATATGATAACGTATTGTCAGACTACCTAGGATACGCCACCCTGGTCCCCTCTTCTTAGCGGCCTACCTATATAGAAGTCTAGAATCCCGAAATCCCCGCCCCAGGAAAAGCTACCGTTGAAGAGATGGGCGTGGGAGGTTTCCAAACCGACCTAGCTGGAACTCCAAGCTATCTCTACCTTAGAACTATATGATAACGTATTGTCAGACTACCTAGGATACGCCACCCTGGTCCCCTCTTCTTAGCGGCCTACCTATATAGAAGTCTAGAAGCCGAAATCTCCCCAAGGCCAAGCTAACGTTGAAGAGATGGGCGTGGGAGGTTTCCAAACCGACCTACCTGGACCTCCAAGCTATCTCTACCTTAGATCTATATGATATCGTATTGTCAGACTACCTAGGATACGCCACCCTGGCCCCTCCTCCTTAGCGGCCTACCTATATAGAAGTCTAGAATCCCGAAATCCCCGCCCCAGGACAAGCTACCGTTGAAGAGATGGGCGTGGGAGGTTTCCAAACCGACCTAGCTGGACCTCCAACTATCTCTACCTTAGAACTATATGGTATCGTATTGTCAGACTATCTAGGATACGCCACCCTGGTCCCCTCTCCATAGCGGCCTACCTATATAGAAGCCTAGAATCCCGAAATCCCCGCCCCAGGACAAGCTACCGTTGAAGAGATGGGCGTGGGAGGTTTCCAAACCGACCTAGATGGACCGCCAAGCTATCTCCACGTTAGAACTATATGGAGCAGCCTCTCCTTAAAGCGGTGTCGCAACTCCATTTACTCGGGGTCAGAGGTCCTTCGGTCCAATTCATTCCTGTGTTGGAAGTCTGCTTCGAGTCGCCGGACTAAATTAAATTAGGCCAAGAGACCATGTAATTGCCTTATTACCCCCGGGGGACATCGCACCTCTGCAATTCGACACGCTTTTCTTGGTAATTGTTTTCAAATACAAAGGCCAGAAGGCTTCACGAGAGAGCAATGGGACTGCAGTAATGTATGCAAACTAGTTATGGCGGAATAGAAGCAATTTTGTCACAATTGTTTTCAATTAATGCTTACAATATTAACCTTGACTTCCCTAGTTTGTCGAACAGTTGTGGGGTCATTTCTTTTCTGGTGTTTCTACATGGAAAAATAGTCGACATGCGTCCGAGCGTTTCGTCCAACGCACCCTAGGAGCCAAGAAATAAAATAAAATAGGTTGAAAATGCTTATTTTTATTTCTTTACTTTAGAAACTGATATCTACAATTGTTTTTCACCAATTAATTTTTTAGACAGTAGATTGAAGGAAAAATACTGTCCTTAAACAGTAATTTATATTTCTCAAAATAAATTCGAAAATATGCTCACATTTTCAAGTGAACTAGTATTATTAATTTTTTTGCACCAAAAATAATATCAGATTTAAATACAGCACCGGAAGAAACCATAATATGATAAATATCATCGAAAATAAAAAATATATAATTTTTCCCAGTCCGGAAGAGACTAAAAATTTGTAAGCGAAAACGAAACATGACGGTTTGAAATTCAATATCTCGCCTTGAAATAATCCGATTTTTACGTCCTTGACCTCTGTCAAGAGAAGAAACAGCTCCTTTTTCTAACCATATAAATGACTATTGTATTATCACAAAAGATACTTGCAAAAAATGGTTCTCAAAATAAAAGTAAAGTGTAAAATCTTTTGCATATAACGTCGAGTCCAGACACCCCGATTGGAGTGAAATGTGTCACATTAGGGCCTTCATCGACCCTCTGAGTTTGGTTTGAATCGGGCAGATGTTCTTTATCGCCGGATTGTTGAATCTTTAACAAAAGTTTAAGGGTCCGGCCTCAGGGAAATTTATTTATTTTTTGTTTTTTCGCCATTTGGTGATAAAACTTTAGCTTTTTCCTTTATCAATTGAGCGAAATTTAAATTACATTTTGAGTAGTTAAGTCATTAGTTGCGATATCCTCCGGTCAACAGCTTTTGTGCCCTTATTTAGTTCTGTATTCTCAGGACTTTTTCATTTTTCTTTTCTTTTCTTTTAAGGCGTATCGACATAGGCTATCTTGAGGTTGCCACCCTTTTATAATACCAACAGCACGTGCCCGGTCACCCATTCAGGTACTCGCCACGCCCGACGTTGCTTAACTTCGGTGATCAACGGAAACTGGTGTATTGAACATGGCTATGGCGTCTGGAGACTTTTATTATTTTTACAAGTGTTTCCTATGGAAATTTCACTCCTTCAAGATGGTACAAACGTACTTCTAGATGAAGTTTGATAATGTCTGTAATATTCCAGAAAGCCAATGGTTATTCAGCAGATATCTTCAAATGTGAGTGTATAGTTTATTGTAGTGTAAGATGAGAATATTGTGTTTATATACTGGCTGCTGTCCCTCAACAATTCCTTCATGTCATATGGAATATTGCATCCTGTAAATATCTGTTTTACTGTATAGTCTCTATTGTATATGTCACAACTTGGTTTGTTAAGTCCTCTCATGAGTTTTGCTGTAAAGTCTCTATTGTATATGTCATAACTTGGTTTGTTAAGTCCTCTCATGAGTTTTGCTTTGGGAAATCGCCTATAATGAAGCTAAGCGCTTTTGGTTTGGCGTTAATGTGTTTGCAGTTTCCTGGTAATTTTTTTGTGGATACAGAATCGATTGAAACAACATTCAATGCATTATCTTACACTATTTTTCATTGAACTTTAAATAAAGCTGGAGCTTATTTACTCAAGAAAGAGGGACTTGAAAATGTTTCTACAATATACACAATAAACTAAACTAAAATGTATTAACTTCAAGAAAAAAAAATATTATTGTCAATCAATAACTTGATGTTTGTAAATAGACATCACAAAAATATGTATAATACCAAAGGGACGTATTTTTTTATGGCGGTCACCCACCCACAAACCACGCCTGACGTTGCACAACTTTGATGATCAGATCCGGTGCATTCAACTTGTTAAACGCGTTGAAACGAGACAATTTAGTCTAGTTTGCTCAGAATTATTGTGCAAACAACTTCAAGGTTATATTTACCCGATTTTTATGTATATACTACAATTAGGTACAATGATTTTTATTTATATGTAGGTATGTGTTTAATTTTGTCTATCAAATATTTAAATTTTATTTATTTATTTTTCCTCCATATATTTTTATATAGTTTGGATGTTTTAAGAAAAAATATTATATTATCAATTATTTTGCTGTCATTACTCAACATGTTATTTGCGGGGTTGTGCTGTTCGCCTAATTCCTTCCTGTAGAAGATCTCCTTCTTGTAGCCTTGGACTAAAATGTGTTATATACACAAATTGTCATCAGATCTTGGAAATTGTTTTGGCTCTTATTTCGACATGAGAAATCCATGAGAAAGTTCTGTGTGTCCGATTCTTATCCTGGCTATGACTACTTACTTCTCTCCTGCTGGAAACTGGACTATTGTACGGAGATTTAAATTCCTAGGAATGGTAAGTTGTTGAGGTAAGAGTTCAAACCCTCCGTTACTTATCCCTTCATGGAAGAGAAGATGATGTACTAAGAGCAGATAATGAGCTTGTCGAGTACCTTACTTCGGCAATTCTCGAGATGACAAAGAGCTAAAGGGGATTTGGCTGCAGTCCAGGTCCTTAAGGTGCGAAGACCCTTGAGGTGTTTAAGAGATTAAAGGTATCATCTCTCGTTAAGACCTATTATAGGCAGAACCCGTTGCTCTGAACAATGGAGGTACTCCTCCAGAGGTGTTAGTTACACCTGCATGGGTGGGTACAGAACCACAAGTACCTTTACCCAGAAATTAGCTTAAGGGGTTTGTCATTGACCTGAACACTTGACCAGTCGATGAATGGGTGCTTTGGAGTGGTGTCGCCAGCTGTGGAGAATCGTTACGACTACAACATTCTGCGACCATTAGCAGGTCGAGGAGGTCGTAATGACCAGCTGATGACCCCGGCACGGGTCTAGTTAGTAGCAGGACCTTCTCTTGCAATCGGAGACCAGTGATCACGTGAGGGATTTGACATCTGCTTCCGATCCACGTGTCCTTTCCGGTCAGCCGTCCTGTCGCTCTGGGTGTCCGGACTGAAATAGCATTCTTGTACAAATACACGTCACCTGCTTCTCATGTCTAGACGAGCGGGTTTTACCTCAATTCTATGTACTCTAAGGCTCTCCCTATAAAACTAATGGTTCGAATTTAATGTGTGTTGAGATATATATATATATATATATATACATAATAATTCCTATTTATAATTTATAATTTTAGTTCTTTATAATTCCTATTTAATTAATGGCCGATACCAACGAAAAACGTACGCAACTTTTTTTAAATTTAATAATGGGAGTATTGATAACAAGGATTTTTATTCTATTCATTTGACAGTACTTCTCGTAAATTGAGCTCTTCTATATATTCTTCCTCTTCTTTCAGTAAAGGCCTTTATAGGTAAAACAAAAATGTTGTAAACTTCTTATGATACCACTTTTTTTAAATTTGTAGACTAGTTTCTAGCACATGGCCTCTCTTCACAAGACACTTCTCTTGATAATAATATTCGCTAAACCCAAAAAGCCTTCTGGCCAATAATTATTTTTTATTAGTTTTTCTTTTATCATATGTTTGTTCTAGAGTTACTCAATATTGTTGGTTTGTTATTACTTTATTCCCTTTACAATTTCATTATGTTCTACATATTAGAGTAATAATTTCCATTTGTATGAAAATTAGAGGACCATTGTTACAATCCAACAGGCGAATCACCGAACTTGTGAAGCCGAATTACAGGACCATTGTACAATCCAACAGGCGAATCACCGAACTTGTGAAGCCGAATTACAGGACCATTGTTACAATCCAACAGGCGAATCACCGAACTTGTGAAGCCGAATTACAGGACCATTGTTACAATCCAACAGGCGAATCACCGAACTTGTGAAGCCGAATTACAGGACCATTGTTACAATCCAACAGGCGAATCACCGAACTTGTGAAGCCGAATTACAGGACCATTGTTACAATCCAACAGGCGAATCACCGAACTTGTGAAGCCGAATTACAGGACCATTGTTACAATCCAACAGGCGAATCACCGAACTTGTGAAGCCGAATTACAGGACCATTGTTACAATCCAACAGGCGAATCACCGAACTTGTGAAGCCGAATTACAGGACCATTGTTACAATCCAACAGGCGAATCACCGAACTTGTGAAGCCGAATTACAGGACCATTGTTACAATCCAACAGGCGAATCACCGAACTTGTGAAGCCGAATTACAGGACCATTGTTACAATCCAACAGGCGAATCACCGAACTTGTGAAGCCGAATTACAGGACCATTGTTACAATCCAACAGGCGAATCACCGAACTTGTGAAGCCGAATTACAGGACCATTGTTACAATCCAACAGGCGAATCACCGAACTTGTGAAGCCGAATTACAGGACCATTGTTACAATCCAACAGGCGAATCACCGAACTTGTGAAGCCGAATTACAGGACCATTGTTACAATCCAACAGGCGAATCACCGAACTTGTGAAGCCGAATTACAGGACCATTGTTACAATCCAACAGGCGAATCACCGAACTTGTGAAGCCGAATTACAGGACCATTGTTACAATCCAACAAGCGAATCACCGAACTTGTGAAGCCGAATTACAGGACCATTGTTACAATCCAACAGGCGAATCACCGAACTTGTGAAGCCGAATTACAGGACCATTGTTACAATCCAACAGGCGAATCACCGAACTTGCGTAGCCGAATAATAAATCAATAATATATTTTTAAACAAATTAAAGAATGATGATTACTTTTAAAGTAATTCATAGTAAACAGTCTTAATGTAAAAAAAAAAAAAAACAATTTTTTTATTATAAAATTACAAGTGTTAGAAAATTCTTAATACAAAAGTTTAAATAAAAAAAATAATTAATTAAAAATGGAATACAAAATAGATGTATTCAATACGTTTTGTACAAATATGTTTTTATTTATTAAGTATAATAAAATAGTTACCCAGTGGATGACTATGTTGGCCGTTTCCATAGTTCCTGTCTATATTTAATCATAATGTATTTTGCAAGGTATTTCTTTTAGTTCAATAGCTGGTGTAGGCGTTCTACAAATAGCAAGGAAGAAAGCTTGTAAATACATTCGCGTATTGAAGAATATAATGTAAGCATATAAAGAATAATGTTATTAATATAATGAATGGTATTTGTAAAAGTCACATTTGCATATAGTGAAGATAAAGGCGAACTCTAAGGTGTAATCTGTAAATTAGAGTTGTTTACGGATCCGTTGTTTAGTCACGCTAGTGATCAATAATCACAATAACTGTCATACCAACATGGCGGCGATGTGATACTCGCCATATTTCTCCGCTCTTTCTCTGATGGGTTAGTATTTCTGCGGTGCTCTCATACCGTCTGCTTTACGATACTGGATGTTCTGTTCCATCTGATGTATGGTTGGGAGGGTGGATGCCTGTTTCGGTAGCGATTCTGCAACAGGTTTATGATAATTCGTTTCAAGAACAGGGCCTTGGAAGATGGCTACTGCTTCAGTTGGTTTATTTGCATGTCCGCGTCTATGTGGTTTTCAATCATTGGAATATATTTCATTCGTCTTCTTTGGATCATCTAGGTAACCAAAGGATCAGAGGAACATCGTCTGAATGCAACTATAAGAATACTTGCTGTCGGGGATTTGGCCAGAAAACATCAATACGATTTTTTTTTTAAATCCATACTCAGGACGTTTCGGCTAATTTATGCTAGCCTTCTTCAGCAATTAATGCCAGGGATAGAGAACCCCGACTCAAAAATGTCAGTTGGCACTTAATGACTTTAATATAATTTCGGAATCGGTTTCTCATAATATTCCTAGGCCCATATGAAAAGGGGAAAATCAGGCGGTCGGGGCATATTACTGACCACACTATCTCCTTAGTATGCCGTAATCTTCCTAGACCCTTCGTTTTTTATGGCCTTTATTATTACCCGAGTATGACCTAGGCGGTCAGAAAGAATTTGTTGCGAAGAATTCAATATAATTTTAAAATTTTAATGAATGTTATATTTTTCTTCACTACCTAAAAATCCCTGCCGTCATAGAGGTATCTTGTAAATCACAATGCTTCAAAAAGACCCTGGTGTTGATGCAAAAAAATTTGAAAGGCCATTTAGTATTGTTTAGAATTTAAGGTTTTCTTCAGTATAACATGTTATAAATCAGGAATATCTTTGGGCAATGCCCGGGTATCAAGTAGGATGATGGAGCTGTAAGTGTTCTAGCATTATCAGTGATGAAACAACAACAATTTGTTGACATTCACCAATCACGGGGTTTTCTTATCCATGAGATGAATCCATGCTTTCTGCCGTCTGGTCGAGTGGTACTTGTTGCTATGGCTCAACAAGATTTTTAAAAAAGTCGTTATAAAAATGTATTAGATGTCCAAAACGGGGTTCATCATAAGTGATGAGTGGAATAAGTTCTAAACAGTAGCTACTTTCAATCCAGAGATAATAAGTTCTAAACAGTAGCTACTTTCAATCCAGAGATAATAAGTTATAAACAGTAGCTACTTTCAATCCAGAGATAATAAGTTCTAAACAGTAGCTACTTTCAATCCAGAGATAATAAGTTCTAAACAGTAGCTACTTTCAATCCAGAGATAATAAGTTCTAAACAGTAGCTACTTTCAATCCAGAGATAATAAGTTATAAACAGTAGCTACTTTCAATCCAGAGATAATAAGTTCTAAACAGTAGCTACTTTCAATCCAGAGATAATAAGTTCTAAACAGTAGCTACTTTCAATCCAGAGATAATAAGTTCTAAACAGTAGCTACTTTCAATCCAGAGATAATAAGTTCTAAACAGTAGCTACTTTCAATCCAGAGATAATAAGTTCTAAACAGTAGCTACTTTCAATCCAGAGATAATAAGTTCTAAACAGTAGCTACTTTCAATCCAGAGATAATAAGTTCTAAACAGTAGCTACTTTCAATCCAGAGATAATAAGTTCTAAACAGTAGCTACTTTCAATCCAGAGATAATAAGTTCTAAACAGTAGCTACTTTCAATCCAGAGATAATAATAATTTTACTTATAAATAAAAATACGAATTTATTCGTACTTCATATATTTGTGAATACGAATATAAATAAAATCGTACTTCATATATTTGTGAATACGAATATGAATAAATTCGTATTCATAAGTGTGAATACGAATTTATTTTTATTCACATATATTAAATATAAAAATACAAATAAAATTTTATTCGCAAATTTTTTTGCGAATTCAAATAAATTCACAGAAAAAATTGTAAATAATCACAAAAAATATGAATATTTATAAAAAATCAAGTGATTACAAAAAAAAAAAAAAAAACACATTAAAATATACGAATACAAATTTATTCAAATTATAATTTGTGAATAAAAATTTATTCAATATTTTTTTAAGGCGTTTAACGTCTAGGTTATTAGCGCCAAGATTTTTTGTTTACCCCGAGTCCGCCGCGGGACCACCAATATCATCTTAATACGAGTAAATTCATAATTTATCTGCGAATTTTATTGTGAATAAGTTTTTATTCACAAATTATAATGTGAATAAATTTTTATTCGTATATTTTAATGTGACTTTCTTTGTAATCACTTGATTTTTTGTAAATATTCACATTTTTTGTGATTATTTACAATTTTTTCTGTTAATTTATTTTTTTTCGCAGAAAAAATTGCGAATAAAATTATATTTGTATGTTTATATTTAATACATGTGAATAAAAATAAATTCGTATTCACACCTATGAATACGAATTTATTTATATTCGTATTCACAAATATATGAAGTATGAATAAATTCGTATTTTTATTTATAAATAAAATTATGCCCATCTCTGTTTCAATGATAGTATGCTCAATACTATTTCTATGTGCTCTGTAAATTTTCGTTGCTGAAGATCTGGCAGATTCACGACACGAAAATGAGAATGTAATACTCAGCGTTCGTATTGATTATTGATACTAATTTTCTATGGGAACTAATAATCGTACGATCTTCACAAATCTTGATTACATACTGACTAATATATTAGTCAAGCGAGAGAATGAGTCGAAAGGTTGGAAATGTGTCAAAAGGTCTAGTAGTGAGATATAGCGATTCTCATGGATGCTTTTATTGCACAAGAACTTATTGAATAACCTAATACTTTCGAAAGAAAATCCATCACCCCTCGTGGGAATCGAACACACGACTTGAGCTTGGCCACCGTTCCTGTAGAAATGAAAGAAGAAGAAGCTAAATCACCTAGAACAGCAAGAGATGAAGTATTGTAGGTTTAGTCACCGATCTATTTAGAATTATCTGTAACCTACTTGAAGGATATAGGGTTTTATTATCTTAACTTGCTGATAAGTACCATATGGTAAATCATAGATGAAGTAAAGACACTTCTTAGCTCTGTTTATCTAACAATATGCATATTACACAATCCTCCAGGGCAATTTACACAATCCTCCAGGGCACCATTTTCTTTTTATAAGGCAATTAGCATTTATATTTTATTAAAATTAAATCTTTTTTTTTTTAATTAAGATTTTAAAAGAACAAGGATTGTACTATATTTCCAATAAATACTGGTCATTATTATACTCGTAAATAATAATAATAATTATTTGTTCTTGACACAAGTTTCATATGAAGGAGTAAAATTTGACATTCTAATATATTTTATATATAACAAGAATTAAAGGATTATTCAGAATAATGACAGTAAAAAATGTAACTTTGAGATTGCTTCCCGTTCTATTATAATGAGGAAGTGTAAGAAGTGACTGGATTGGATATTAACTAATTGTAGTAGGAGATCTGAACTGTATGAGTGGTAGATGGGGCAATATATATACAGGTCTAATAGATCTACGGGTTTATTGTAGTAGGATATCTGAACTGTATGAGTGGTAGATGGGGCAATATATATACAGGTCTAATAGATCTACGGGTTTATTGTTTTTACAGAGAGGAGAATTATGTTCAGTTGTTAAAGTTGTGGTAGAGGTTTCACGGATGATTTGGTGAACTTGATATTGGATGGCAGGGAGCTGGTGAGGATTTTTTAGGTTCAAATAGAATTTCTATAGTTATACATATCATGGTTGCACAAAGTTTCTCTTATTTTGGAAATAAATAAGAATAATAACATAAATAAATAATATATTTAAGAACTAGGGTAAAAAAAATATATTTTTCTTGGGGTTTTCGGATACATTCTTATATATCTCAAAACAGGTTGTGAGAAAGCATATTATATTTCCTGCAAATATGGTTTTTATATTTGCTATTGATATAGGAAACTCATTCGGAAATATTGGTGGTTAAAGACAGTATTTTCCGCTTAGAATCTGGCAGTTTCCTGTTTGGCACCTGGGATCTCACTTCCCGTTGAAATTTAATTTCACACATTTGTTTACACTTTTCACAAATCAATAAGACAAAATATTAACCGTTGTAATCTTTCCAAATGAGACTGGGAATGAGAACGTTCTATTTACAGTTGAGCAAAGTCAAACATAAAAAATTCCTGAAATTGTGACGTAATCAAGAGAAGATAATATATTTGTTATCAGTAGGTGGTCTGTTAATTAATGACCTATTCATTAGTGAATTCAGGGTTTCGAATGTTTACATATTCATCAAGCAATCAATGTGACAAAGCTTCTTGAGTCATTGGCTTTTTTGGAAGTCAAATTCCTGTTTTTTTTTCTCACACTCTTAACGTAAGTAGATAAGATGCTGTTGAACCTAAGACCTTGAAACATGCTTTCATCTCATAATCTCGATGATTCTTAGTGATAATTCCGTAAGTTTAGGAAAAGTAACAAAAAAAAAAAATGGTATCAAAATACAATATTTAGAGCGAAATTTTTCATAAGATGCAAGATTTTATGTATGCTATTTTCAAATCTTTTCCGAAGCCCTTAACAAATAGTTTTTAAAAAATCTGTTATTATGTACGAGCATATTTTCGGTAGATAGACGGATGGGTATGGTTCTTATTACATCCTTTCAGAGGTTTGGTCTTCAAATTTCTCTGTGATACTTGGCACTTTCGATGTTGTATTTATTAATTTCTTTCTGCTGTTATTTTATGTATTACATTTTATTTAGGTTAGTAGGCTTTAATATATCCACGAATTTGTCTTTTCTTTCTGAAGAGTGCTGTAAATTTTGGGCGATTTTCTAAGATCTGCTGGATAGTATGAAAGATTTGGCACCCTTCACACATATCATCCCATGTGAAACTATAGAATATGCAAAGACTCGTTTTTCAGATTGGAGACTTTGCTCTTGGATTGTGTTAGATACGGCTTGTTGTAAATTGTCACGACTCTAACCCCTTTAGAATAGCCTTTAATGCCTTAAATAAAGTATAGAATAAGACCATTCTTCAATATATTATTTCTTCAATGGATACAATATGTTCGTTCTATAGTTTGCTCCGATTAATATATTCGATGGTTTGACAAGGTAGGGACGATACGATAAATGTCTTTTGATGTGATATGAATACGAGTTAGGATCGTGTGCCCTATTCTCATCCTTGTCAAATATTACCTCATCACGACTGTTATCTCTGAACACTTCTGCATTATTTTTTTTGTGCGAGGTAGGTACTGAATTGATTGATTTTAAAGCGTGTTTACTTTGAACTCTTAAAAGTTCAAAAATCAACATCTGCATTTTTTACTTCTATTCCTTCTATATATAATATAATTTCCATCCCGTAACAAGCCACAAGGGCTAAGAGGGGCAGATACTGTAGAGGTATCTGATTCTTGATCTTACTGTACACTAAGGGGATAAAACGACGAAACTTAGATAACCTCGCCCCATGTATATTATATTACATATAATGGTATAATAGGGGCGAGGTTAGCTCAGTGGTAGAGCACTGGACTAATAATTAGAAATATTATAGTCTTCTGGTATTGACCGTGTCACAAACTTCTTTGCCGACGTTTCACTAGTCATACTGCCAGCTTCCTCAGGCCTTAGTCTGAGCCTCAGGCTTCTCAGACTAAGCCCTGAGGAAGCTGGCAGTATGACTAGCGAAACGTCGGCAAAGAAGTTTGTGACACGGTCAATACCAGAAGAATAGAATATTTATAATGACTCGGACCGAGGAAGCCTACGAGTTAACTGGACTAATAAGCTGGAGGACCTGAGTTCAAATCCCGAGCACAGTACTAAAGATGTTTTCTTGTAGTGTCTTTGTTCGTGAGTTGGATTCGGCCTCCCTGACCGTCCCTAGGCCAACCCAGTCTTTAATTGATATATTAATGGGTACCTTGGTGCTAATGACCCAAGCAGTCAAAGGAGAAAAGGGGAAAATCGTAGTACTGACCACACTATCTCCCTAGTATGCCGTATGGTCGTGAATTAGATACCTCTATGCCATGACCGGACTGCTTTATAATAATTTTATAATTTTATTTTTAAACCCGTCCTCAAAATGCATCAACCTCGAATCGAACTGTTCGCAAAAATATCGTAGGGAAAAAGTTGGTAAGTGGGAAATTACCTATGTACAATATGATTATCTCCTAAGACTTATGGATAGTATACAAATGTGGGTTTCTTTGGATCTAGTAAAATAGAGTGTTATATCTGAGAATTCTCTGTTAAAGAGCTGCCGCCAAAAGTTGATATTGTCAACTTACCAAGTAATTCTCAGTGTCCATCGATATAACACATAGCCAGACAATTCCCGACAAGGATCTGCTTTCAATGAAGGTTTAAAAGGACTATTACTATAAAATAGCTGAGAAGCAGAGATAGCTGTGATCAGCTGTTAGGTAGAAGCAGACCGAACCCGGTGCAGGTAGATACCAGAAGCTTAACCACCTGAACCCCGTGTCGTTTGACTTGCTTTTCTCAATGGTACCTTCCAAGAAGGTTCTACAGGTACGCTCTTCAAAGGCACCGCTTCTAGTCCTCCGCGCATACCAAGTCCTAACCTTCAATCTTACAAAGTGCACTTAGGATTTTCTGGATTAGCTAAACACTCCAAATGCACTTTATTTTTTCTATCGGGTAAAAAAAAAGTAGATTTTTGTGGATGTTTATGGTTGTTTTAGGATAATAGTTTCACAGAACTATTAGTTCTAACAAATCCCAGAGGAACATAACAATTGAGTTTGTTGGATGAAAAATTGTTCAATTATTTCACATTCCCTATCCTAAAAATCGTATTCAGCAGGTGCCAAAAATAGCCTTCTTTCAAATTTACTGTGTTTGATACGTATGTGTATTATGTTCGATATAGAATGTCTCCGTAAGAAAAGAACGACAGGTCGGACTTAAACAGCAAAATCCGAACACATTTTTCTTACGAGTCTATAAATACAATAATTTGTTTTGATGGCACCTCTACATCATAAACATTAGCGCTTTTTGATGGTATCAGGAAGAAAAATAGCATGTCAAAAGGAAAGTGAAGTTTGTTACCCAGCAGTATCTTCCTACCAAAACAGAGTATTTTTCTTTGGCAATATCCGCGTGGAAAAAGTATAAGCGCTTATAATTTTATGTTAATAGCTTCCATTTACATTTTATCAGTGTTTTGATGTGGGAAATTTAATAAAACGTTTTCGAGAAAAAAAAGAAGATTTTTGTTACTCAAAAAGATAGGTACGGCTTGAACAAAAATAATTTTCTTTTACACTCTTCCCTGCAAAAATACTTAAATTACTAATTAAATTTACTTGGTTTGGCGCAGGAAAAATATTTCAAAATTGAATGATTTATCTGAAGAGCTGAGGAGTTTTTGACTTTGCATATGCTTTTCCACTAAAGGATTAAATACTCGTGTATTGTATGAAGTGAATATTGAAAAGCCCATTTAATTTCCCAGATGAATAGCATCAGTGGAAGAAAACTAGAGACATAGTAATCAGCTGGAGGTGGAAAAATGGCCTTTCGTTGTCTGTAGTAATCAGCTGGTTATAGCAAGAACAACATAGTGAAACTGAGCTTTCTTAGAAGTAGTAATCAGCTGGTTATAGCAAGAACAACAAAGGGAAACTGGGCTTTCTTAGAAGTAGTAATCAGCTGGTTATAGCAAGAACAACATAGTGAAACTGAGCTTTCTTAGAAGTAGTAATCAGCTGGTTATAGCAAGAACAACAAAGGGAAACTGGGCTTTCTTAGAAGTAGTAATCAGCTGGTTATATCAAGAACAACAAAGGGAAATTGGGCTTTCTTAGAAGTAGTAATCAGCTGGTTATAGCAAGAACAACGTAGGGAAACTGGGATTTCTTAGAAGTAGTAATCAGCTGGTTATAGCAAGAACAACGTAGGGAAAATGGGCTTTCTAAGAAGTAATAATCAGGTGGTTATAGGAAGAACAACAAAGGGAAACTGGGATTTCTTAGAAGTAGTAATCAGTTGGTTATAGCAAGAACAACGTAGGGAAAATGGGCTTTCTAAGAAGTAATAATCAGCTGGTTATAGCAAGAACAACAAAGGGAAACTGGGCTTTCTTGGAAGCAGTAATCAAGTGGTTATAGCAATAACAACAAAGGGAAACTGGGCTTTCTAAGAAGTAGTAATCAGCTGGTTATAGCAAGAACAACAAAGGGAAACTGGGCTTTCTTAGAAGTAGTAATCAGCTGGTTATATCAAGAACAACAAAGGGAAATTGGGCTTTCTTAGAAGTAGTAATCAGCTGGTTATAGCAAGAACAACGTAGGGAAACTGGGATTTCTTAGAAGTAGTAATCAGCTGGTTATAGCAAGAACAACGTAGGGAAAATGGGCTTTCTAAGAAGTAATAATCAGGTGGTTATAGGAAGAACAACAAAGGGAAACTGGGATTTCTTAGAAGTAGTAATCAGTTGGTTATAGCAAGAACAACGTAGGGAAAATGGGCTTTCTAAGAAGTAATAATCAGCTGGTTATAGCAAGAACAACAAAGGGAAACTGGGCTTTCTTGGAAGCAGTAATCAAGTGGTTATAGCAATAACAACAAAGGGAAACTGGGCTTTCTTAGAAGTAATAATCAGGTGGTTATAGCAATAACAACATAGGAAAACTGGGCTTTCTTAGAAGCAGTAATCAGCTGGTTATAGCAAGAACAACGTAGGGAAAATGGGCTTTCTAAGAAGTAATAATCAGGTGGTTATAGGAAGAACAACAAAGGGAAACTGGGCTTTCTTAGAAGTAGTAATCAGCTGGTTATAGCAAGAACACCAATGGGAAACTGGGCTTTCTAAGAAGTAATAATCAGCTGGTTATAGCAAGAACAACAGAGGGTAACTGGGCTTTCTTAGAAGTAGTAATCAGCTGGTTATAGCAAGAACAACATAGGGAAACTGGGCTTTCTAAGAAGTAATAATCAGCTGGTTATAGTAATAACAACATAGGGAAACTGGGCTTTCTAAGAAGTAGTATTCAGCTGGTTATAGCAATAACAACATAGGGAAACTGGGCTTTCTTAGAAGCAGTAATCAGCTGGTTATAGCAATAACAACATAGGGAAACTGGGCTTTCTAAGAAGTAATAATCAGCTGGTTATAGCAAGAACAACCTAGGGAAACTGGGCTTTCTAAGAAGTAATAATCAGCTGGTTATAGCAATAACAACATAGGGAAACTGGGCTTTCTAAGAAGTAATAATCAGCTGGTTATAGCAAGAACACCATAGGGAAACTGGGCTTTCTAAGAAGTAATAATCAGCTGGTTATAGCAAGAACACCATAGGGAAACTGGGCTTTCTAAGAAGTAATAATCAGGTGGTTATAGCAAGAACACCATAGGGAAACTGGGCTTTCTAAGAAGTAATAATCAGCTGGTTATAGCAAGAACACCATAGGGAAACTGGGCTTTCTAAGAAGTAATAATCAGGTGGTTATAGCAAGAACACCATAGGGAAACTGGGCTTTCTAAGAAGTAATAATCAGTTGGTTATAGCAAGAACACCATAGGGAAACTGGGCTTTCTAAGAAGTAATAATCAGGTGGTTATAGTAATAACAACAAAGGGAAACTGGGCTTTCTTAGAAGCAGTAATCAGCTGGTGAAAATAGGAACTACATAGCAGGATTTCACATTGGAATGGATTTTGCCGAATCTGTAGAATTTACATAGTTTCTAAGGGTCACATTTAGTTTTAATATCATATCAAGCAGAAGGTCATAAATCGATTAAGACTTAACTAATAAATATGATTTATGTTGTTTTACTTAAAATTATTTACAGTGAATGAAGGGAACTTGGGCCAGGTATTAGAAGGTTTAGTACCTGGCCCAAGTCATGAACAATGGCGCCAACAATTCAGCTGATTTTAATCGATAAAGTACATTCATCTTACATCGATATTCTAAAGTCTTGTAGCCAGATTAAATAAGTAAAATCAGCTCTGTCAATTATTAATGATCAGACATTAAATTTAACATTTTTTTTTTATTTGTTTTATTTCTGCATATTTTTTTATTCGCTGCACTGTTTTTTTTTTTTATGTGTTTGATTAAATTATTATCTTATCTTGGTTAGTCAAAATCAAATTTGTGCATGTATTTACCTGTATGATTTGACAAAGCTGTTTCATTGTAGCTTTCCTCCACATTTTGGGCATGTTCCTTTATTATTAATAAGTAGACAATTTATTATTATTTGTTATTATGGTTTAAACAGTTCACATTAGCTGCTGAATAAGGCAAGTTCCTTTTGCTGCTTATAGGGAAAATGCAACTGGAGCTAAGATCATTTAGAGTTGATTTCTGCCTAGGAGAGTGGATTCTGCTTTCTTCCTATTTTTTGGAAGGTGGAACAGGTAAAGCTAAGAATGTATAAAAAGTCTGGAGGAATGAATAGAGACCTGTCGGTTGCCCATCGGTAGCATCTCCAGGTAGCTCCTGTTTTGACTATTCTGACAGCTGATGTGCCTATTGTACCAGCCTTGGATCCTCATCTGAAGAAGATAGGAACATCTTGGGTATGATAGTATCAGCGATTCCTTTGAGAAAGACATTAGCACTTGGGAGGGCTTGGTGTGTTTGAAGTTCTTCAGCCGTGAACCATTTATTACACCTAATAAAAGGATATAAATGGTTTTAGGGTTTTTTCTTAAGGACCACCTCCGAGCTTTTTACATCTGATAGGCGAGGAATGGCTCAATTGGTTACGGGCCTTGTGAGGACCTGATTCCTTAAAATACTGCATTGCTTGACCGCTCAAAATCCTCACTAATTCAAGATCTCTAACCAAATATTAGGATAAATGTTTAGATAACGTGGATTCGGTCGTATGTTGAACAAAACTTAATTTTACTCCAAAAATGTGTTCTATTCTGCCAACGTTTCGGCTTGGTATTGACGACTTTTTCAGGGCTATGGAGGAGAGGGAAGAGTTCCGTTTTTTGGAGGCTCGATTTCTGACACACACTGAAGAATGTCGAGCTGAAACTATGGCAGAAATACAACCCATTTTTTTCAATAAATGGTCAATGGTGGTAAAAGTACTTTTATTTAACAATTTTCAAGCCCGACAACCTAGAACTCCTCAATTCCATCGGTGTTTCTACATTCTATTTTCTTCTAGCGATGGTTAATGTCATAGAAAATGCTAGATTTAATTCTGCATTGTTCTAAACGTCTAGCATTAAATTCTGTAGTCTCACCACATACCATAACTCATGAGTTATCAACTTAACTCATATTTATAATTTATTATGTCAGATTCGAAGACAAAACTTAGTTAATATTAAGTTTTTTTTAGAGTTGATGCCCTAAGTAATTATTATTCCGTCACTCTTTAGGGCAACGACTTGTTGTTGTTGAAACCTAGAAATAAATTAGAAACAACCCTGATTACAAAAAGTCCGTCACGCAGAAGCTGCATAACTAAGCACTTTCCTCAGAATTTGGGTAGTGTAGACTGGCTTCCAGAACAATTTGCTTAAAATATCCTATATAAATAAAATAAAAACATAAATAGTTCTCTTTTAATTTTGTAATGAGTAACTGTTCAATTATTAATTTTGTAATTAATTTGCTTCCTGAGTTATGTCTACACATGGTACATACTACACTACTTAATAAATACAAAAAACTTCATATTTTCGTCTTTTGATCTGACGCAGGAACAGGATACAGTCCCTCTGGTGGTAGAGAGCGCTCCTAGCGGCGGCCTTGCGAACCTACATCTGGCAAGCTAATTTTATTGAAATATATTACTAAGAAAACCCCCCTTTCCGATTGACCGATTTAGCTCATTTTCACAACACTTCCTTCTCATGAGTTATCCACGACGTATACCGCTTTTTGTTACAATACAGCAGAAATTTCGACCGGTATGAGTATATTAGTAATTTGGGTCCGGAGTAAACCCCCCTCCTAATGAACCGATTTAGTTTATATTTACAACATATTTACAACACATTTTTACCAGTAGATAACCACCACGAATACCGAGTTTCGTTGAAATATAACAAAAATCACGGCTGGTAATGGCGAATTGGTACTGTGGGTCCGGAGTAAACCCCCCTCCTAATTAACCGATTTAGTTCATTTTTACAACACATTTTTACCTCTAGATAACCACCACGAATACCGAGTTTCGTTGAAATATAACAAAAATCACGGCTGGTAATGGCGAATTGGTATTGTGGGTCCGATGTAAACCCCCCCTTCTAATAAACCGATTTAGTTTATTTTTACATCACACTTTTCTCTCTAGATTACCACTACGAAATATAACAAATATTACGGCTGGCATGGTCAAATTAGTGTTTTGGGTTCGGGATAAACCCCCCCTTCCGGTGGACAGATTTTGGTGGTTAACGAACTCGTTCAATCGTTTGCTAATTGAATGCTAAATACCAAGTTTCGTGGCGAAAAAACAAAAACTCTGGCCGCTATCGTGTTAACAGACACATATATATATATATATATATATATATATATATATATATATATATATATATATATATATATATATATATAAATTTTAACGGGGGTCATTTTTGATGTCTAGTAGGTAGGATCGATAATGATTTGAAGACATTTTTCAAAAATTCCGTCATGAGTGCAACCTCAATAGCTACTTTCCTTCGGAGGAAAGCGTTAAAAGGTTGCAAAAATTATATATTTTATACAAATTTTAACGAACGATTATGACTTCAACATTATGTGAAAATTTGTGGTCTCACGAAATACGCACGAAACACGAATAGTGTTTTCAATTCACACCAGGGAAAAGCATTAAGATAATTTTGTGCCTCTAGTAGAACTCTCGGGTTCCAAATAAATACAGAAAAGTTATGAAATATGCTAAGAAACTTAGAAATTATATAAAAGCAGATGGTATGTATTTAAAAAAAACTTTAAATTCTCATAATATCCTTTATTTAGTGCACACAATGTTTCGCTTCTATATCCGCGCAATCAGGAGCAACGTAACTATATATATAAATATGGCCTTAACGAAGGAAAACCTTCCACAGGTGTAATTTCCTCCTGAAGATGTGTCAATAGACTCGAAACATGTAGAGCATTAAAAATGGACATTAAGATGATTGTAATTGTTTTAAATACATAAGTGACTTTTCGCCAGTTTTAAAGAAGGTTACTTAAAATAGATCGCTGGTTTATACAATTTAGATCAACTATAACATGCCCCTTTTCCTGTAAAGAAGGTTACTTAAAATAGATAGCTGGTTTATACAATTTAGGTCAACTATAACATGCTCCTTTTCCTGTAAAGAAGGTTACTTAAAATAGATAGCTGGTTTATACAATTTAGATCAACTATAACATGCTCCTTTTCCTGTAAAGAAGGTTACTTAAAATAGATCGCTGGTTTATACAATTTAGATCAACTATAACATGCTCCTTTTCCTGTAAAGAAGGTTACTTAAAATAGATCGCTGGTTTATACAATTTAGATCAACTATAACATGCTCCTTTTCCTGTAAAGAAGGTTACTTAAAATAGATCGCTGGTTTATACAATTTAGATCAACTATAACATGCTCCTTTTCTTGTAAAGAAGGTTACTTAAAATAGATCGCTGGTTTATACAATTTAGATCAACTATAACATGCTCCTTTTCTTGTAAAGAAGGTTACTTAAAATAGATCGCTGGTTTATACAATTTAGATCAACTATAACATGCTCCTTTTCCTGTAAAGAAGGTTACTTAAAATAGATAGCTGGTTTATACAATTTAGATCAACTATAACATGCTCCTTTTCCTGTAAAGAAGTTTACTTAAAATAGATCGCTGGTTTATACAATTTAGATCAACTATAACATGCTCCTTTCCTTGTAAAGAAGGTTACTTAAAATAGATAGCTGGTTTATACAATTCAGATCAACTATAACATGCCCCTTGGCTTGCTGAAACGGGCATTAATCAATTAATTGGAATTTATTTACTTTTTAATTATAAAGAAATTCTAAACATCAAAAGGAATTCCTTGTATTAGTGGAAAGAGAAATGGGAGTTCATTAAAAGTCTCTATAAATCTGTTTGAGTCTATAAGAGAAACTAGAAAGGTTTAAACTATTGACTGTAAGATTGGCTGGTACTGTCTGAACGAGTCTTGAGATTCAGAGCGGGGATGGTACAGGGTTCAGCTGTTAGTGTACAATGCTGTTTTTTATAGTCCGAGGTTCTGGGGCTATTGTGCAGTAGTTCCAGAAGCTTTTTCAATTCAACATTAGCTCCATCTGAAGATTGTAGAAACTTTAATAGAATAAATAGCTAATATTATGAAGGAATAATAGTAATTTTAGCGCGTTTCCTTCCTCCATCCGTAGGGAGGAATCCAGCATACAAGGTTGACCTTTTGAGACAATCCGGAAGTGTCGACTACAATATTTCATATTTATGAACTTATAGATCACGAAATAACAGTGGATCAAGAAAGAAAACCATCAAAATGAAAACTCAATTTTATTATATTTATTTATTATATTTTCAAGTCCAGGCAATAAAAATCGTTTAATGAATCCTTTTAATAATAGAATTGTGTAAAGTGAATGCTTCAAGAATATGCGCATTGTGCGTATTTTACAATTAGTATTAAAAATAAATAAAGAAATCACCGGGATAATTTAAGCTATATTCGTGATTCAAATAATTTAAACGTAGTTGAGAAGTGCCAAATATGATATTGGAGATATTTCGAAGGAATTGATTTATTGGAAGGGATTCTAAACCTAAGTCTAATCAGGGCAACCTTGAGAATCTCTGCTATGGCAAATAATTCACTAAGAAAATCACAGTTTCACAAAATATATATTTTGATTTTCCATAAATATGATACCACAATTACCTACATATAAATCAGAATGTCTAACATATTACATTTTTGTCCCAATAAGCGTCTGTTGCCCCCTAATTTGATGCAATATATTCCAGGGTCTCCCCGTGGTCCAGTTGCTCACGCCTTTGATTCTCATGCGGAAGATGGTGGGTTCGAGTCCCACTTGTAGCATGTTGAGTTTTTTTTTTCATTTCAGGGCCTATTGAGAGGATCCCCTGCTCCACCATGGATGTTTCGAAAGGATGGTTACCTATAGGCAGCCCGGCGCTAATGGCCTACATGTCGGAGTGTCGTGAAAAAACTGCATCACTCTGTCAATACATTTCACATTGAAAGAACTTGTGCTCACTTCAGAGTGCGGATACCGCAAAACGAAAATTAGTTGTGTTTTCGCTACTTATCTATTATTTTTAGACAGCCCCAAGGATTTCTAGAAGGAACAGTATGGATTTTCTTGCAGGATAAGAATTCTTCTATAATAGAACACTCATTACCGTTACATCCTTGAAGAGTCCTATCCTTGTAAATTGCTAACAATTCCTGAACACCTTGCGGTCATCGTGATCCGTCAATCGGGTGTAATTCAAAGGAAACCATCCGACTGGCCTTTCTGTCGGCGGAGTCGTGGCGTTGGTTTAAAGGGGTTGTCAAAACAATTTATGTTCCCGTCTTCTTCGTCTGTCACTTTAGTGAAGAATTTCACTATCAATTTCGACCTTAGGGTAAACAGTAATGGGGAAATATCAATACACAAGCCATTTTCTTCAAGGGATCTAGAGAGATTCTTATCAATCTCAGTGTATCTTCAAGGGATCTAGAGAGATTCTTATCAATCTCAGTACATCTCGTCAGCATGGAAAACATCAGCTCAAGACATTAAGCGAGATATGGTGATTCTGTGAAGGTTAAGAATAGGACACACTTATCACATCCAAGCTCACTTATTTACCAGAGGATCTAGGCATAAATGCAGGGTTTGTGGGGAAAGTCATGCTGTTAATCCTTGTGCTGTCACCTGTCTAAAGATTACACAAGCCATTTTCTTCAAGGGGTCTAGAGAGATTGTTATCAATCTCAGTATATCTTCAAGGGATCTAGAGAGATTGTTATCAATCTCAGTACATCTCGTCAGCATGGAAAACATCAGCTCAAGACATTAAGCGAGATATGGTGATTCTGTGAAGGTTAAGAATAGGACACACTTATCACATCCAAGCTCACTTATTTACCAGAGGATCTAGGCATAAATGCAGGGTTTGTGGGGAAAGTCATGCTGTTAATCCTTGTGCTGTCACCTGTCTAAAGATTACACAAGCCATTTTCTTCAAGGGATCTAAAGAGATTCTTATCAATCTCAGTACATCTCGTCAGCATGGAAAACATCAGCTCAAGACATTAAGCGAGATATGGTGATTCTGTCAAGGTTAAGAATAGGACACACTTATCACATCCAAGCTCACTTATTTACCAGAGGATCTAGGCATAAATGCAGGGTTTGTGGGGAAAGTCATGCTCTTAATCCTTGTGCTGTCACCTGTCTAAGATTACACGAGCCGTCACCAGGGGTTATATTGACCCGAAAACAAAAACCTAAGTATTGACCATAATAATGATTGAATGCATATTGTTGTTAATATTTTATCATTTTGTTTAACGATGCACCATTTTGGGGTGAATTGCATGGAGTCACATGCTGTTAATAATAATACAATATAGGTCGTTTATGCAGGTAAAAATCGAAAAGAAATAAGGGACATATACACACACACACACATATATATATATATAGACATATGTATATAAAAGATCAGTGCAACCCCAATGTACAATAGGACACAGCCTAATGGACAAGGTGTGTGATTTATGAATGAGATATTGAGCAGGTATAGTAAAAGGCCAGCTGATGGGGAGAGAGTCACCCCCCCCCTCCCTCTAGAGTAGGGGTGGTTGAAGACCGTTACAGGAGGAGGAGAGGGTGGTCGCGTGGCTGACAGGTGCCGTTTCGCGGGCTTTTTTCTCCCGCCCATCCAGGAAGGGTTGCCAACTCACCAGGTAGGGTGCAGTATTGCCGCAGGTAGCCTCTTGCTAATGTTCTAAGGGCGAAGAACGTTAATTAAACTCTGCGGCTATAAATCTTAAACCTTCCAGCAGGCCACCGCGCTCTAGCGCTCTGTTATTAAACTAACAATTTCATTTAGACTCGTCCATTCGCCGCTGTTGGGGGGTGTGTTAGATTAATTAGCGAAATCGGGCAAGGTGTGGGCCCCCTTAATGGTCACGCCCTCCGGGAATTGCACAGCTTCTTAAGATTTGGAAATAAACGTTCCTCATTTTCTCCATTATTATGTAATCATATGTTCTACTTATGAGGCGTTATGATCCAATGACAGGGTGTACTTATCTCTACCACCCCTACACTTAACCTTCCAGCGATATTTTAGCAGCTTAAGTGCCCTCAAGTTCCAGTAGGACTCTCCAGGAATCTCCAGAGTTAATTATTTGAATCCAGCCATAAGAAGTTATTTGTTTCAGCAAATTGTTTCAGCCCGTTTAGGTATAGGTGTAACTGCCCCTTTAGGTATAGGTGTAACTTCCCCTTTAGGTATAGGTGTAACTGCCCCTTTAGGTATAGGTGTAACTGCCCCTTTAGGTATAGGTGTAACTGACCGTTTAGGTATAGGTGTAACTGCCCCTTTATGTATAGATTTATTGATTTTTATGATTTTCTGTGGAAAAATCGGAATCACCACTTTCTAAAGCGAATTAGAGACACAGTTGTGAAGCACTTGACTAGTATTTAGGAGGACATGAGTTGACTAAAGATTTTTCTTCGAGTGTCTTCGTTCGATTTGTAGTCCAGTTCGTCCCTGGGCCCACCCAGCTTTTAATTAATTTATAAATGGTCACCTGCATGATCAAAAAACAGATATCGTGGCACTTATCTCTGCGATTTTTTTTTTTGTTTTTTTATTAATTTATATTATTTTTTTGATTTAGAAAAGCTATTTTGTCTCTTTATAAGAACTGAGGATCGCCAGGAGTGAGCTAAAATTACTTCTGAGCAAGCGCAGAGATTTGGTGCTTCAAAGTTGAAAGCGTAGGCTTCGTTCTTTTAAACCGGGGTTTGTCTCTTTAATCGTCTGTTTTTATCTGTTTATTTTTTTTAATTGTTATTTTCTCAGTGAAACACGATAAGGAAATGAATAGCCTGTTTGTGTAAGTTATTGTTTGTAGAAGGGATTGTCGGTGTGAATGAGGGACAACCAAACCGTTGATATGATTTTACAAGAGATGTTTAAATTAGAGGAGCAGAATAGTTCCAAGCAACATCTCTAACAAACCTTAACTGTAGCTGCTATATGTTGGATATTATGTGGGACTATCAGTCTATGATGTAAATGCTACTAAAATATGACTACAAGCTCTGTATGCTACTTAATCTTGTTGCTTCTAACCATTTCAACTGATAGTCCTACATAATATCCAACATATAGCAGGTACAGTTAGGTTTTGTTAAGAATGTTGCTTGACCCGAGCCCTTTAAATGTTTGTGACATACTAAAGCAAAATATTAACACTTTCTTTCTAAGGTTTCCAAATGATACTAGTGAATGGAGAATAGGTAAGTGTCATGCTGTATTTTTTTTTTTTTTTTTTTTTTTTAGATTGTGTCGCCTTTTGAAGACGCATATTTATAATTAATTTTTAGACACAGTTTTAGTGCCAGATCTTCCTCCATTACACATTTTTACTGAACACCGGGTCCACCAGTGTTTACTGAACACAGGATCCACCAGCTTACTGAACACAGGATCCACCAGTGTTTACTGAACACAGGATCCACCAGTGTTTACTGAACACAGGATCCACCAGCTTACTGAACACAGGATCCACCAGCTTACTGAGCACACGATCCACTAGTTCAAGAACTAGTTTTGGTGTTGCCTGGAACTCTGAATGTTCAAGAACTAGTTTTGGTGTTGCCTGGAACTCTGAATGTTCAAGAACTAGTTTTGGTGTTGCCTGGAACTCTGAATGTTCAAGAACTAGTTTTGGTGTTGCCTGGAACTCTGAATGTTCAAGAACTAGTTTTGGTGTTGTCTGGAACTCTGAATGTTCAAGAACTAGTTTTGGTGTTGCCTGGAACTCTGAATGTTCAAGAACTAGTTTTGGTGTTGCCTGGAACTCTGAATGTTCAAGAACTAGTTTTGGTGTTGTCTGGAACTCTGAATGTTTACAACTATTGAACAGATATAGAGAGAACTAGAATAGACCCAGTAAGTACTCGCCTCTTCCTAGACTAAACAATGATAAGTGTCTGAAGATGAGTTCTAGGCTTTGTAGGGGTGAAGTGTAGTTATTTCGGAATCTTCACAGCTCTGGAGATCTGATACTGTTGATGCGGTGTCTGTGTAAGTTACAGATAAATGTAACGATATTGTCGTGCAATAACAATATACTGATAGGAAGAATATTGTTAAGAAGTTGATAAAACTACAAAATGTCTTCCTCATTGACTACAAAGTGAACACTTTCTTCTCGAATTTCTCATTGATGTATTTCTGGAACTTATAAACTAGATGTTGTATGCTTTGTAGGAATGTAGGAAGAAAACCTTTCTTTGTGCATTCCTATATGCTTTTTTTTTGTGTGTGTGTGTCTATTATCGTATACTGAAGTAACAAGATGATCTGATAGAAACATATTGATTGCACAGGCCAACATTTGATCAAAAAATAACACTCGTAGCTGTATGGTCCTTATTGGGTTTTTGGAGTCGCTCATTACGAGTGGGTTGGTTAACCTTCATCACATCGGATTCAAGGGAATTTGAAGGTCAAATAGAGAAAAACCCGTAAGAAAAATTTTAAAAAAATCATGCGTATGTTTTTAAGGTCCGAATCTGTAGTTTGTTTTATCTTAAAGCCTTTTCTTAGAGGTCATTTTAAGGTCACATAGAGAGAAAATCGTAAGAAAAATCTGAAAAAAGTCATTCATATTCTGGGAAGCAGTGTAATTCAAACAAACTACAATTTCGAAGCTTAAAAACATCCGCATGCATTTTTTTCAGATTTTTTTCTGCAGGGTTTCCTCTATTTGACCTTCAGATGACCTTGAATCTGATCTGATGATGGTTAACCAACCCGCTCATCGTAATCAGCGACCCAAAAAAAACCGTAAGGACCATACCACTCAGAGTGTTGTTGTTTTTGTTTTAGATCTAATGTTGACTTGTATTATTAATAGCCGTCTTGTATTACTCTAAAAAACAGTAAAGAAGAATCTGAAGGGATAGGCTCTAACTCCAGACTTACAATATATATAAGTATTTTTTATTAAAAAGCTCAATGATTTCTTGTTCCAATGATACCTAGTTTACAAGAACTCTCTGATGCTTATCCCTCTTAATAACCTGGCTATGTAGCAAGTGGCAATTACCCGTGTACACGTCACTGTTCAAGGGTCATCAGTACGGTCCGTCCAGTAACTAAAATGTTTCTAAACACTATTTTTCATGAAGATTAGATAGTTAGGCAGAAAAACAAAACGACAAGAACTAAACAGACGCTACGGCCTACTTAGACGACTAATAGGTCCCAAATCAAAACTCAGTACTGAAAACAAACTAACAACCTACAAAACTATTATTAAACAAATTTGGACGTACGGCATTGAACTATGGGGTACAGCAAAACCTTCTAACATAAACCGAATCCAAACCTTCCAGTCCAAAGTCCTTCGCCGGATCCTTAATGCTCCCTTCTACGTCAACAATAATATCATCCACCGAGACCTCGAAATTCCCTTTGTCGCTGAATTAGCTAAAACCCGCTTCTCCACTTTTCATTCCAAGCTATCCTTTCATCCCAATCCCCTTGCCCCCCCGCAATCCCTTTCCACAGATGCGATCCCTTCCAATCCTCCGAGACGCTTGAAAAGAAAGTGGCCTAGAGACCAGCTGTAATACTTAAATAAAATATTTATAATTCCTCAGGGAGTGTCAGCAATGGCTGCCTTCTCCCCTCTATTCTTCCTTGTGCTAGTTTATGAGATATATATTTACTTATTGTATTATATGTAAACATATGTATACAGATTATAAATATTCAATAAAAAAAAAAAGAAAAAAAAAAAAAAGAAAAAAGATAGTTAGGCGTCGAGGTTATAAGAAATTTGTATGTATGGATCTATCATTTATCTTACTGTTAAAACTTTTTTCGGTTTATTAATTCTGTTTGTTCTTTGTTTTTTGTAATTTTAGCTGAGGAAGGCCACCAAAGAGTAGCCGAAACGACCTTAATACAGATTTTTTACAAAAATCGTATTGATGTTTTTTTAGCCGAATCCCAAATAATTCCTGATTGCCTAAACACTATTTTGTTTACACGATTTGTAAAAGGTCAACTGCGTACTGGTAGGAGCTTACTGGTCACTTAGTAATAGAATCCATTACTATGGACGACTGCGTACTGGTAGGAGCTTACTGGTCACTTAGTAATAGAATCCATTACTATGGACGACTGCGTACTGGTAGGAGCTTACTGGTCACTTAGTAATAGAATCCATTACTATGGACGACTGCGTACTGGTAGGAGCTTACTGGTCACTTAGTAAATAGAATCCATTACTATGGACGACTGCGTACTGGTAGGAGCTTACTGGTCACTTAGTAATAGAATCCATTACTATGGACGACTGCGTACTGGTAGGAGCTTACTGGTCACTTAGTAATAGAATCCATTACTATGGACGACTGCGTACTGGTAGGAGCTTACTGGTCACTTAGTAATAGAATCCATTACTATGGACGACTGCGTACTGGTAGGAGCTTACTGGTCACTTAGTAATAGAATCCATTACTATGGACGACTGCGTACTGGTAGGAGCTTACTGGTCACTTAGTAATAGAATCCATTACTATGGACGACTGCGTACTGGTAGGAGCTTACTGGTCACTTAGTAAATAGAATCCATTACTATGGACGACTGCGTACTGGTAGGAGCTTACTGGTCACTTAGTAATAGAATCCATTACTATGGACGACTGCGTACTGGTAGGAGCTTACTGGTCACTTAGTAATAGAATCCATTACTATGGACGACTGCGTACTGGTAGGAGCTTACTGGTCACTTAGTAATAGAATCCATTACTATGGACGACTGCGTACTGGTAGGAGCTTACTGGTCACTTAGTAAATAGAATCCATTACTATGGACGACTGCGTACTGGTAGGAGCTTACTGGTCACTTAGTAATAGAATCCATTACTATGGACGACTGCGTACTGGTAGGAGCTTACTGGTCACTTAGTAATAGAATCCATTACTATGGACGACTGCGTACTGGTAGGAGCTTACTGGTCACTTAGTAATAGAATCCATTACTATGGACGACTGCGTACTGGTAGGAGCTTACTGGTCACTTAGTAAATAGAATCCATTACTATGGACGACTGCGTACTGGTAGGAGCTTACTGGTCACTTAGTAATAGAATCCATTACTATGGACGACTGCGTACTGGTAGGAGCTTACTGGTCACTTAGTAAATAGAATCCATTACTATGGACGACTGCGTACTGGTAGGAGCTTACTGGTCACTTAGTAAATAGAATCCATTACTATGGACGACTGCGTACTGGTAGGAGCTTACTGGTCACTTAGTAATAGAATCCATTACTATGGACGACTGCGTACTGGTAGGAGCTTACTGGTCACTTAGTAATAGAATCCATTACTATGGACGACTGCGTACTGGTAGGAGCTTACTGGTCACTTAGTAATAGAATCCATTACTATGGACGACTGCGTACTGGTAGGAGCTTACTGGTCACTTAGTAATAGAATCCATTACTATGGACGACTGCGTACTGGTAGGAGCTTACTGGTCACTTAGTAAATAGAATCCATTACTATGGACGACTGCGTACTGGTAGGAGCTTACTGGTCACTTAGTAATAGAATCCATTACTATGGACGACTGCGTACTGGTAGGAGCTTACTGGTCACTTAGTAAATAGAATCCATTACTATATACTCTTACTAGGGACGAATAGAATCCTACTACGAGGATCTTAAGCGTACTTATTATGGAAATTGCGCTGAACAGTTATCGCCTGCTACGTTTCTCCAAAGCAAAACATACCAGTGACGGCTTCAACGCAACTACCGCTGTCTGGTAAGAAAACGTAATGTGTTTCCCTTTGAACCAAGAGGAAATACTAGCCCTTTTTGTGGAGTCCGATATATTTAATCGTTTCCCCTAGATGATGTGTTATAGTATCGTCCGTATCATGTCGAACTATGAAAAATCATGATGTGTTATAGTATCGTCCGTATCATGTCGAACTATGAAAAATCATGATGTGTTATAGTATCGTCCGTATCATGTCGAACTATGAAAAATCATGATGTGTTATAGTATCGTCCGTATCATGTCGAACTATGAAAAATCATGATGTGTTATAGTATCGTCCGTATCATGATGTGTTATAGTATCGTCCGTATCATGATGTGTTATAGTATCGTCCGTATCATGATGTGTTATAGTATCGTCCGTATCATGATGTGTTATAGTATCGTCCGTATCATGTCGAACTATGAAAAATCTGTTTCAAGTGAGCAAGACAAAGATTAAATAGTGATTCCTAAATCAGCGCTTTTACAAAATGAAAATTTAACTTATTTGATCTATGTATATTGTTAATCATATTAAGGTGATATTATGTATATTGTTAATCATTTTAAGGTGATATTATCAACTAACGGTTACTCTTTTTAATTACCAACAAATCATATTCGTCAGTTCTTGTAAGTATTCATCTTTGTGCTTGTAAGTGATGTTTCTCGGATCGGCGTTTCAAATTGTCGAATGTGGTATTTTCGATATTTTGCTGATTCCGCTAGACTAACTGTATAAATACTTACACTTTGAAACTAACGAAAGCAACACATTCGACATTATGCATTGTACGAATTCTATAGTATTAGTGATATCTACAAATCAAGCCAAGTCAGTTTCTGGTCTCACAAGTATGAGGATTAGGAGCAAACTAGAGAACGAACATATTCTATTCGTTGACGAAGTAATATATAGAAAAATGGTCTTATTCCATAGTTTATTTACGGCATCAAAGGCTATTCCAAAGGGGTTAGAGTTGGAACAATCGTATCGTCGTAAGAGTAAAGTGTCAAATATGAAAAACGAGATTTCCGATGGTGGGGACGGTATGTACTACTGCTTGTTAGTGGTTTGAAGAAGATAACCAGACAGATTGTCTAACAAAAACCCCCAATTTACCCACTTTGAGATGGGTAACAACCCACGTATTACCAAGGATAATGGGTTACACCCTCGTGCGTGACAGTCATCCTCGGGTTTAAGCATCTGTGACTGATACTACAAGATTGATTGATTCACTAAATCGTCGAAGGTTTTTTCTTGTCCTCGGCATTGTTCTCTCTCCTACTGTAATTGTCTTGTTACTGTTTTATATCTTATCTTTCATCATTTCAAGGGCTTAGACTTTATAATATATTCCTATATTTTTAAATGTCTTTTTGATATGTTTGCCTCTTCAAAAATTCAGATAAATTATATGTCATAAAGTGCAATAGGTAGGCTTGGCTTAGCAAACCATAAAATAAAAATATAGTTCTCCTATTTAAAAGAACCTTTTGGTAGAGTTTAAGGGGTAATATTGCCTTGCAAGTTTAAGGGGTAATATTGCCTTGCAAGTTTAAGGGGTAATATTGCCTTGCAAGTTTAAGGGGTAATATTGCCTTGTAAGTTTAAGGGGTAATATTGCCTTGCAAGTTTAAGGGGTAATATTGCCTTGTAAGTTTAAGGGGTAATATTGCCTTGCAAGTTTAAGGGGTAATATTGCCTTGTAAGTTTAAGGGGTAATATTGCCTTGCAAGTTTAAGGGGTAATATTGCCTTGCAAGTTTAAGGGGTAATATTGCCTTGTAAGTTTAAGGGGTAATATTGCCTTGCAAGTTTAAGGGGTAATATTGCCTTGTAAGTTTAAGGGGTAATATTGCCTTGTAAGTTTAAGGGGTAATATTGCCTTGCAAGTTTAAGGGGTATTATTGCCTTGTAAGTTTAAGGGGTAATATTGTCTTGCAAGTTTTTTACACCATTTTTTTATGGGCTTAAGAATAATGCAAAAGCTACTAAAATATGACTACAAGCTCTGTATGCTGCTTAATCTTGTTGCCCATAACCATTTCAACTGATAGTCCCACATAATATCCAACATATAGCAGCTACAGTTAAGTTTTGTTAAAAATGTTGATTGGCACTATTTTGCCCGGACCCTTCAATTGTTGAAGGATTCGATGGTCTCAGGGAATAACTGGTAACTTCAAAATTTCAAATTTTTTTTTTAACAGAGAATTAATACAGAGCACACGCTATTTTACGAGATTCTAAGGTTGTGAGTTAGTGACTTCTTTACACTAGGTATCCCTGAGTTTTAGGTGATTGTCATAGTGGACTTAACTCGTTTTGCACATTTCCCGTTTTTGTCCTTGTTTTTGTATAATAATATTGGAGGAAAGACATCATATGGCAAAGTACGTCTGTCGTTGCAATACAAGCAAATCCTAAGATACGTCAGTTTTAAAATTGCCTTATCGTCCTCCTGGTATCACAACATGACATAACGTTCAGTCAAACCATCTCATTATAGACTTTTGTTACAGACGACTGAGCCCATTTGCGACAAACGGAGGCACGCGCTGCGTTTTTATTGTCCTTCCATCCGTTGTAGGCGGGGATGATATAGGGGGGGGGGTGGAAAACAATGTAAAACAGTGGCATATGGATCCGTAGGGATTGGAATCCCCAGCAATTAGCCGTGCGGATCAAGGCTGGATACGACGGAGGGGAAGAAGGCAGGTGGGATCTGGCATTGTCCGCTAAAGGCCATTGTAGTTGTGCAGGTTGCACTGAGATACGTTAGCTGGAAGGGAGTCTGAGCAGGTGGCCGTTGTAGAATACTAGTCAACAATCAAACAGACTCTGTAGGTCTTCAAATCGGGGAAATGGGATCGTTTAGGACCTTTTAGTAATTATAATTATTTGCAATCAACAATAATCGCAAAAAAATAAATAAACCAAAACAATTCTTCATGGCCATTTTCTCAAGATTTATTAAATAAATTAAATAGAATAAATGCCTCGTAGCTTCACTGATTCATCGTCGTGGGGTGCTTATAAATACAAAATCACACCCTTTATCCCAAACCTAATAGTTCAAGAATAAATAACACTAGATTTACCAGACCAGTCATTTTGACAGCCAGTCATCATTTGCTTTCATAAATAATGTTATGACTTCCGTAGCTATAAAAGAGAATACTTTTAATCAACTTAGTGTCATTTTATTTATATTAGTAACAAATATTTTTTTTTGTTATTGATATTTATACCAGTGCCACGTCTGGTATATCTAGTGTTAAAACAAAAAATTTTTAAGAAATAATGCGGCACGTATGCCAATAAAGGTCGATTCACACTATACGTACCGTCACCGGCAGGCCACCGTCCAGCCGCCGACCGGCAAAATATTCTTCAATGTATTTCCAATGAGGTAGTTCACACTAGAGCCTACCGTCACCGGCAGGCCCCCAGCAGGCCACTGGCTGACCAATCTTGCTACCCGCAGGCCACCGGCATTTTTTTTACTGCATGTTATTATAAGTGTATATTTTCATTTATTCATCAATAATTTAATTTTATAATCAGTTTTTGATAAAATTATAAAAGAGACAATGTATTTTTGTACCAAAGTTCATAAAAATCGGACCATTTTCAAGCGTTTAAGAGAGTGAACAGAAATATATACATAAATAAAAATTTAAAAACATTTCTGAAATTTTGAAATGTTGAATTATTTATTTTTTAGCATTACAATTTTGTTGTAAAAAAAAATAATAAATATAAAAAAATTAATATTTCAAGATTTCAGAAATGTTTTAAAAAAAATTATTTCAGAAAAGTTTGTCTTGAATTGTTGAAGAATAAATATATATATATATATATATATATATATATATATTAACATTTCAAAAGGTCAGAAATGTTTTTAATTTTTTTTTTATTTTATTGGAAAAAAATGATTTCAGAAAAGTTTGCCTCTCATACGCTCAAAAATGCTCCAGTATTGATGAAATTTGGTACAAAAATGCATTGTATATTGTAATATTTTATCAAAAACTCATGATCAAATTATATTATTGATAAATAAATGTAAGAATACACATAAAATGATATACAGTAAGAAAAAAAATCTTTTATAAGAAAGGTAAGAAAGCAATTCAAGGCGCTAACCGAGACCGGCACGTCAGAATATTCTCCCCGAGACGGCCTGCATAGGTGGAATTCACACTATACATACCGTCACCTACAGGCCACCGTCCAGCCGCCGACCGGCAAAATATTCTTCAATGTATTTCCAATGAGGTAGTTCACACAGGAACGGACCGTCAACGTCAGGGCACCGGCAGCCCACCAGCAGGCAACTAGTAGGATTCTCGGAAAGAATGTTCTCACATGTCGGTACAGGTCGGTGTATGTCGGTGCATGCACGGTGTGTGGGAACACTCTACCGGCACATTCAGTTCGGTTCTAACCTTTCTTAGAGAAGGTTCTTTTCTTACTCCGTATTATTTTAAGTGAATATTTTTATTTTTTTATGAATATGGATGACGAAAAACTCATCGAACATGAAGAACTGTATAATATGGCTGATTATAAATACGGTGAAAATTTACAGAAAGATAAAATATTGCATCACGTTGGAAACGATTTCATCACAGCAGGAATGAGACATACTTTATTAATAAATCATTAATTAGAAAACAAATTTATTGATGACTCCATTAAGCAGAATTAAAAAAGGTGTTATAAGTTTCACTGTGTAGGTTCTACACAGTGTTATTATTATGAGAATTTCAAACCTCAAGTCTAAATAAGATATATGTACATATATTCTATAAATTGTATTTTTTTAATATAAATTGTACCTTGTATCTTTTATTATGTCTAAAATTATATTTTTACATTATAAATGAAAATGTTAATGTTTTATTTATTTATTTATCCTTCCCTTAGACACCCTTTTCTTCATGACTAATTGCTTCTCGAAAGGTTGTTTTTTGATATTTTTGATAAAAGTCTAAAATACTCTTCTTGAGACATTCTGAAATATGTGTAAAATGAAATGTCATCACCTTGCAGCTCTTTGAATATTTTCCTACCAACTTTCCTTTTGATAATAATTCTTCATTCACGGCCTCTTATTTACATTAGAGGTTTCCTCTTCTTCATTCAAATTTAAAGCTATCATTGCTAATTGTGTATTATTTAATTTAGACATTTTTAGAAACGAAGTCAACCCGCACAGACAACAGACTATATTCAAAATTATAACTATTTAATACTAATATTCATTATTCATGCATGCATTTTTTATAATTATTTTTATTATTTACGTATGGGTTCGGTTGGACTACAAGACGTACAATTATCGTTGTTACAATTATAATCATAAGTTAATAATTGTTTATTATTTCAATTTATTTTTGCATAATTTCTTTAATTTGAATTGTCCTTTGATAATCATGTATGTTTCTCTAGTGAATTCAGTCATACTTAAAGTTATTTTTCAATTAATATGTAAGCTGAAAGGGAGCAAGCTAATTTCTGCAGGAATATCATTGGAAGTCATTAGACTACAATTATAGAGATATACGTGATTTGAAAATTTACCGGAACATTTTTTTAAATTATTATATTTAAAAAAAAACCAAGGCGTTAAATTGTTCAAAAACATTTTACAGATTGAAAATCGGTCTATTTGTTCGGGCTAATTTTTTTTTTTAAATATTTGAAATATGTAATGTGACATGGATTTTGGCACAATTGAAAAAAATATTAATTTTTTCGTTACAACCTCAATTGTGAAATTATTTATGCAAAATCTAGCAAACTAATTGAAACAAAATTTAGTGGATTGTTTTATTAGATTATGATAATTATTCTCCTAGAATATGAAAGACCTAAATGCACATTAAGTTGCCGAATAAAATTATATACAAAATTTATAGTTTTTGCCTAGTGCTCAGCCCCGAATACATTTTAACGTAACGTTATAGAAATTAATAGTTCATATATACATTTTTTTTATTTGGATTTTTATTGATAATTGCCAATGATTCTGAAGAATAGAGGCAGTAGAAAAATATAAAAATAATACATATTCCAATTATTTATCAATTAAACAATTTATTTTCTCCAACTTACAATAAATCTCTCATAGCCTCAAATAAAGCAATTATTGCTAATTTTGTATTATTTAATTTAGAGATTGTTAGAAACTAAGTCAACCCGCATAGAAAACAGACTGAGAGATGTTTTCTCGACGTTGATGGACGTTGGCCTGTCGGTGGAGATCCGTATGGTATGAATTGGCTTCCATCTTGCCGGTCGGCGGCTGGACGGTGGCCTGCCGGTGACGGTACGTATAGTGTGAATCCACCTTAATGCGAAATCTTTCTCCTCTAAACTTCACGATTGCCATTGTTTTTTTATAATATTAACCTTTTTATTAATAAATATTACTTGCTGAAATATATTCTTCTAACCTTAGATATCCTGTAAAGAAGTTATAACCTGTAAGCTAATCCCTAAGTACCAAAATCTATGTTTAATATCACGACAGATACTTGAAAGTAAATGGATGTTGTCTTGGCAAAAAGACCCCTAAAATGGTACTCTAAAAGAACATTTAAAAAGATCTAGTAAGATCTATCAATGTTTATTGATGAATGCCAAACTAAGGCCATTTAGATGAACAAATTACATAAACAAGCCAAGAGAAGAATTGGCCTGTAATACTGGAAGAGATTGCGAGCACATCAGGAGTGTAATTGCTCCATAACTAGGGGTTGGTTACAGCACTTGTCTGGTTGGTGTTCAGGAATCAGTGCGCATAGGGAGACCTGCGCAGCTGCTACCCAACCGTCGCGCATCCCCCTCCCCCACGTGCCGACCCGCCATTTGTCCTCTTGACGTCTGATTACACGCGCACGCCAATCTACTATCGATAAGAAAGATGGATCCCGCCTCCTTCTTGCTACGGTCGATTATTTATCAAGGTCAAATCCGAGAAATATCTCTTGGTCGGTTTGACAGCTTCCGTTTGTCGGGTCGAAATCTTCGGCCCTAAATGGCTGCAATCACTTCGATAAGTAAATGAATTAATAAGTTATATCTATAAATTTGAATACGCCCAATCTAGTCCTGAAGACGAAATAATACTCCATCATCTTCCCCGCCTAATGGGGATTTAATTTATAAACATTGGCTACCATCTTCCTGACCTAACCGATGATTCATCGATTCACAAATCATCTTTAACTACATCTAATTGATGACTCACATGATTCGTGTAATCCCTAATCCTGTTAATGATTGGACCTTCAAAAACATTAATAACACTTACCGCTTATTCAGGATTTTTGTAATATATATATTATATTGCTATATATTATATATATATATATATATATATATATATATATATATATATATATATATATATTAATTAGTGCATTACCGAAGAGTTTGGTGAAATTTGTACAAACCTGTACTGTTTATATATTTGTCTGAGAGCAAACATACATATATAGGTAGGTATATATTTGTCTATTTACACATTTTGGGCAAAGTAAACCCCATGGTATCAGTAAAATAAAAATACTAGGATTATAACTTTGTACCAATTTCATCACACTGTGCTAATGCGATCCCATTTTACGGGGTATATTTTTTAATGTAATGTAACGATAGTCATAAAACAAGTCCTTAATTTTTATGTCCTTCCCATGTGCCATTATTTATGAAAAACATAATAATTATTCTAAATATTTTAGCAGCTTTAGCAAAGACTAAAAAATTCTAAATATTATTCTTAAATTGAAATTTGGGTATTTCTTATTATGAGTTCTCAAATTTAGCCATTCATTTTGTCATTATTTTTTGTAAACTTGATATTTAGCTCGGTTCGTAAATACTTCTATTCTTTAGTTATCTGTAGCTGTTGTGTTCAGATAGACAATATTTACTTGTGTATGCCTAAAGGCTGTGTTTATTGATTTAAATTATTGTCAAAAATACCATAAGAAACCATAGTCGATGAAGTCTTATCGTGCCATCACTAACACGCCTGTAAAATAAGAAACCAATATTAGTAAACGTACTATCTCTCTTCATTTAATATAAATATTCAATGAAGGGCTAAGTGTCAAAGGTGACTAACCCATAATTAGAACAATCTGAGAGAATTGTAGTTAAAGTTAAGAAGAATCTGAAAAAACATTTGTTGGCGACAGAAATGTTTTTAATTGGAACACTTAAAATCATTTCTGTCACTAATACTAATATTTTTCAGATTCTTCTTATCTTTATCTACAATTTTCTCAGATTGTTCTAATTGCGGATTAGTCACCTTTGACACTGAGCCCATAAAACTGTTGAAATAGAAATTAGTGACAGCCATGTAGGAACCAATAGACAAGGCTTCCAATATAGGCTTTCCAATTCATCGAATATAGGCGTGGCCTATGGCTTTCTAGCAAGGGATACCCTGACGTTATCGGCCCGTGGTTATCAGCTGCTTACGTCAGCCATGTAGTAGGTGATAAGTACCCGCAAGGGCTGCAATATCTTGCAATCTGCAATGCAAGGAGCTGCACGTGTCTGCATGGATATCGATTGCTTGCAAGTTGCTGCAGATTGCAAATACTCCTCCATATTTATTTGTCTGGCTAATCTATTGTCTGTTGATATGGGCGCCATTTCCTTAGGCGATATTCTTATCTACACCACAGTCTATTTCCTATTGCGCGTAGGGAATAAATTGTTTCTAAAATATCTCACCCACAAAAAAAAAAAAAAATAAATAAAAAAAAATAAAATAAAACGATATGGGAAGTAAATAAAAATATCAGCTTTGGTAAAAATTACCATTTGGTATTTTCAAGTAGTAAAACCTTATCATTAGCTAAGGACATTTGTTAGAAAACAAAACATTGTGCAAAGAGAAGCGTTGATTTAGAGGTGTAACCATTTATGTTAGACCGTCTATAAATGGACTGATTTTAATGAAATAAGGAATTCGTTAACAGAAGCGTTGATTTAGAGGTGTAACCATTTATGTTAGACCGTCTATAAATGGACTGATTTTAATGAAATAAGGAATTCGTAAACAGAAGCGTTGATTTAGAGGTGTAACCATTTATATTAGACCGTCTATAAATGGACTGATTTTAATGAAATAAGGAATTCGTAAACAGAAGCGTTGATTTAGAGGTGTAACCATTTATATTAGACCGTCTATAAATGGACTGATTTTAATGAAATAAGGAATTCGTAAACAGAAGCGTTGATTTAGAGGTGTAACCATTTATATTAGACCGTCTATAAATGGACTGATTTTAATGAAATAAGGAATTCGTAAACAGAAGCGTTGATTTAGAGGTGTAACCATTTATATTAGACCGTCTATAAATGGACTGATTTAGAGGTGTAACCATTTATATTAGACCGTCTATAAATGGACTGATTTTAATGAAATAAGGAATTCGTAAACAGAAGCGTTGATTTAGAGGTGTAACCATTTATATTAGACCGTCTATAAATGGACTGATTTAGAGGTGTAACCATTTATATTAGACCGTCTATAAATGGACTGATTTTAATGAAATAAGGAATTCGTTAACAGAAGCGTTGATTTAGAGGTGTAACCATTTATGTTAGACCGTCTATAAATGGACTGATTTTAATGAAATAAGGAATTCGTAAACAGAAGCGTTGATTTAGAGGTGTAACCATTTATATTAGACCGTCTATAAATGGACTGATTTTAATGAAATAAGGAATTCGTAAACAGAAGCGTTGATTTAGAGGTGTAACCATTTATATTAGACCGTCTATAAATGGACTGATTTTAATGAAATAAGGAATTCGTAAACAGAAGCGTTGATTTAGAGGTGTAACCATTTATATTAGACCGTCTATAAATGGACTGATTTAGAGGTGCAACCATTTATATTAGACCGTCTATAAATGGACTGATTTTAATGAAATAAGGAATTCGTTAACAGAAGCGTTGATTTAGAGGTGCAACCATTTATATTAGACCGTCTATAAATGGACTGATTTTAATGAAATAAGGAATTCGTAAACAGAAGCGTTGATTTAGAGGTGTAACCATTTATATCAGACCGTCTATAAATGGACTGATTTTAATGAAATAAGGAATTCGTAAACAGAAGCGTTGATTTAGAGGTGTAACCATTTATATTAGACCGTCTATAAATGGACTGATTTAGAGGTGTAACCATTTATATCAGACCGTCTATAAATGGACTGATTTTAATGAAATAAGGAATTCGTAAACAGAAGCGTTGATTTAGAGGTGTAACCATTTATATTAGACCGTCTATAAATGGACTGATTTTAATGAAATAAGGAATTCGTAAACAGAAGCGTTGATTTAGAGGTGCAACCATTTATATCAGACCGTCTATAAATGGACTGATTTTAATGAAATAAGGAATTCGTTAACAGAAGCGTTGATTTAGAGGTGCAACCATTTATATTAGACCGTCTATAAATGGACTGATTTTAATGAAATAAGGAATTCGTAAACAGAAGCGTTGATTTAGAGGTGTAACCATTTATATCAGACCGTCTATAAATGGACTGATTTTAATGAAATAAGGAATTCGTAAACAGAAGCGTTGATTTAGAGGTGTAACCATTTATATTAGACCGTCTATAAATGGACTGATTTTAATGAAATAAGGAATTCGTAAACAGAAGCGTTGATTTAGAGGTGTAACCATTTATATTAGACCGTCTATAAATGGACTGATTTTAATGAAATAAGGAATTCGTAAACAGAAGCGTTGATTTAGAGGTGTAACCATTTATATTAGACCGTCCATAAATGGACTGATTTTAATGAAATAAGGAATTCGTAAACAGAAGCGTTGATTTAGAGGTGTAACCATTTATATTAGACCGTCTATAAATGGACTGATTTTAATGAAATAAGGAATTCGTAAACAGAAGCGTTGATTTAGAGGTGTAACCATTTATATTAGACCGTCTATAAATGGACTGATTTAGAGGTGCAACCATTTATATTAGACCGTCTATAAATGGACTGATTTTAATGAAATAAGGAATTCGTAAACAGAAGCGTTGATTTAGAGGTGTAACCATTTATATTAGACCGTCTATAAATGGACTGATTTTAATGAAATAAGGAATTCGTAAACAGAAGCGTTGATTTAGAGGTGTAACCATTTATATTAGACCGTCTATAAATGGACTGATTTAGAGGTGCAACCATTTATATTAGACCGTCTATAAATGGACTGATTTTAATGAAATAAGGAATTCGTTAACAGAAGCGTTGATTTAGAGGTGCAACCATTTATATTAGACCGTCTATAAATGGACTGATTTTAATGAAATAAGGAATTCGTAAACAGAAGCGTTGATTTAGAGGTGTAACCATTTATATCAGACCGTCTATAAATGGACTGATTTTAATGAAATAAGGAATTCGTAAACAGAAGCGTTGATTTAGAGGTGTAACCATTTATATTAGACCGTCTATAAATGGACTGATTTAGAGGTGTAACCATTTATATCAGACCGTCTATAAATGGACTGATTTTAATGAAATAAGGAATTCGTAAACAGAAGCGTTGATTTAGAGGTGCAACCATTTATATCAGACCGTCTATAAATGGACTGATTTTAATGAAATAAGGAATTCGTTAACAGAAGCGTTGATTTAGAGGTGCAACCATTTATATCAGACCGTCTATAAATGGACTGATTTTAATGAAATAAGGAATTCGTAAACAGAAGCGTTGATTTAGAGGTGTAACCATTTATATTAGACCGTCTATAAATGGACTGATTTTAATGAAATAAGGAATTCGTAAACAGAAGCGTTGATTTAGAGGTGTAACCATTTATATTAGACCGTCTATAAATGGACTGATTTTAATGAAATAAGGAATTCGTAAACAGAAGCGTTGATTTAGAGGTGTAACCATTTATATTAGACCGTCTATAAATGGACTGATTTTAATGAATTAAGGAATTCGTAAACAGAAGCGTTGATTTAGAGGTGTAACCATTTATATTAGACCGTCTATAAATGGACTGATTTTAATGAAATAAGGAATTCGTAAACAGAAGCGTTGATTTAGAGGTGTAACCATTTATATTAGACCGTCTATAAATGGACTGATTTTAATGAAATAAGGAATTCGTAAACAGAAGCGTTGATTTAGAGGTGTAACCATTTATATTAGACCGTCTATAAATGGACTGATTTTAATGAAATAAGGAATTCGTAAACAGAAGCGTTGATTTAGAGGTGTAACCATTTATATTAGACCGTCTATAAATGGACTGATTTTAATGAAATAAGGAATTCGTAAACAGAAGCGTTGATTTAGAGGTGTAACCATTTATATTAGACCGTCTATAAATGGACTGATTTAGAGGTGCAACCATTTATATTAGACCGTCTATAAATGGACTGATTTTAATGAAATAAGGAATTCGTAAACAGAAGCGTTGATTTAGAGGTGTAACCATTTATATTAGACCGTCTATAAATGGACTGATTTTAATGAAATAAGGAATTCGTAAACAGAAGCGTTGATTTAGAGGTGTAACCATTTATATTAGACCGTCTATAAATGGACTGATTTAGAGGTGCAACCATTTATATTAGACCGTCTATAAATGGACTGATTTTAATGAAATAAGGAATTCGTTAACAGAAGCGTTGATTTAGAGGTGCAACCATTTATATTAGACCGTCTATAAATGGACTGATTTAGAGGTGTAACCATTTATATTAGACCGTCTATAAATGGACTGATTTTAATGAAATAAGGAATTCGTAAACAGAAGCGTTGATTTAGAGGTGTAACCATTTATATTAGACCGTCTATAAATGGACTGATTTTAATGAAATAAGGAATTCGTTAACAGAAGCGTTGATTTAGAGGTGTAACCATTTATATTAGACCGTCTATAAATGGACTGATTTAGAGGTGTAACCATTTATATCAGACCGTCTATAAATGGACTGATTTTAATGAAATAAGGAATTCGTAAACAGAAGCGTTGATTTAGAGGTGCAACCATTTATATCAGACCGTCTATAAATGGACTGATTTTAATGAAATAAGGAATTCGTTAACAGAAGCGTTGATTTAGAGGTGCAACCATTTATATTAGACCGTCTATAAATGGACTGATTTTAATGAAATAAGGAATTCGTAAACAGAAGCGTTGATTTAGAGGTGTAACCATTTATATCAGACCGTCTATAAATGGACTGATTTTAATGAAATAAGGAATTCGTAAACAGAAGCGTTGATTTAGAGGTGTAACCATTTATATTAGACCGTCTATAAATGGACTGATTTTAATGAAATAAGGAATTCGTAAACAGAAGCGTTGATTTAGAGGTGTAACCATTTATATTAGACCGTCTATAAATGGACTGATTTTAATGAAATAAGGAATTCGTAAACAGAAGCGTTGATTTAGAGGTGTAACCATTTATATTAGACCGTCTATAAATGGACTGATTTTAATGAAATAAGGAATTCGTAAACAGAAGCGTTGATTTAGAGGTGTAACCATTTATATTAGACCGTCTATAAATGGACTGATTTTAATGAAATAAGGAATTCGTAAACAGAAGCGTTGATTTAGAGGTGTAACCATTTATATTAGACCGTCTATAAATGGACTGATTTTAATGAAATAAGGAATTCGTAAACAGAAGCGTTGATTTAGAGGTGTAACCATTTATATTAGACCGTCTATAAATGGACTGATTTAGAGGTGCAACCATTTATATTAGACCGTCTATAAATGGACTGATTTTAATGAAATAAGGAATTCGTAAACAGAAGCGTTGATTTAGAGGTGTAACCATTTATATTAGACCGTCTATAAATGGACTGATTTTAATGAAATAAGGAATTCGTAAACAGAAGCGTTGATTTAGAGGTGTAACCATTTATATTAGACCGTCTATAAATGGACTGATTTTAATGAAATAAGGAATTCGTTAACAGAAGCGTTGATTTAGAGGTGTAACCATTTATATTAGACCGTCTATAAATGGACTGATTTAGAGGTGTAACCATTTATATTAGACCGTCTATAAATGGACTGATTTAGAGGTGTAACCATTTATATTAGACCGTCTATAAATGGACTGATTTAGAGGTGCAACCATTTATATTAGACCGTCTATAAATGGACTGATTTTAATGAAATAAGGAATTCGTAAACAGAAGCGTTGATTTAGAGGTGTAACCATTTATATTAGACCGTCTATAAATGGACTGATTTAGAGGTGTAACCATTTATATTAGACCGTCTATAAATGGACTGATTTTAATGAAATAAGGAATTCGTAAACAGAAGCGTTGATTTAGAGGTGCAACCATTTATATTAGACCGTCTATAAATGGACTGATTTTAATGAAATAAGGAATTCGTTAACCAAAAGATTCCATTGACTGGAACATGTATTTTTAAATTCGCGCGAAAAAAATTGTAAGGATTTAGTTTTTTCGTTACTATGCATCCAAGTACACGCCATAATTACATACATCCTGGTTGTTTTATTTTTATATCTGTATCCATGTTACCCATCCAGGTCTTAAACCAGTATTGATCTACCACTAATTTAAGCTCTCGGTCATAGGTTATACGGTATGTGTGCGTATTAACACTGTCCTGCTTGATTTTAGAGCCCTAAAGAAGGTTTCAATTTCAAACTGAAACGTCGGCTGACAATAAAACTCATTTTCAGATAAAAAATGTAATTTTATTAAGAAAGAACGACCGAGCACTGACAATTATTACCTTCGCATCACCAAAGGTCAACCATCACCTCTCAATTAACTTTCAAAACACATTTTGGATATTACACGGGTTGGAGCAGTAGGGAAACATATGGGAGGACATGTGTTACTAAGAGCGGAGATTATACTAATCTCTAAGCCGAATCTAGATCGGAAGGAAGTGTTAGGGACGGTAGGAAGGGGTTGGACGAGGAAGGCTTTCTAAGAGGAAGTACCTTTTCAATTAAACCTAGTCACAGCATGCGGGAGAGAGAATCCGACGAGAGATTGTCGAGAAGAAGAGGGAGAGGGAGAGAGAGGGAGATGACGAGAGAGAGAGAGTGAGAATGGATGGGGGTCTTGGATACCAGATGCGTCGCGTGCTGTGAGCAGGTGTGATCCACCCCATAGAGCACCTCTCTCCGCTACCTGCAGGCCTCAACGGCCCTAGTTCTACCCTCTCTCACTCTCTCTCTCTCTCTCTCTCTCTCTCTCTCTCTCTCTCTCTCTCTCTCTCTCTCCCTCTCTCTCTCTCACTCTCTCTCTCTCTCTTGACATCTCCCCCCAATCTCTCTCTCTCTTGACATCTCCCCCCAATCGCTCTCTCTCTTGACATATCCCCCCAATCTCTCTCTCTCCCTCCCTCTCTCGACATCTCCCTCCATCACTCTCTCTCTCGTCATCTCCCTCCATATCTCTCTCTCTCCCTCCCTGTGTGCAGCCCCTGTCTCTGTACTAGCCGGCAGCCTGGGTTAGTAGTTATTCATTCAGAAGGCCTGGATGTCTGCTAGTCACTCCATTCAGAAGCAGCTATTGGGTGTGGGGTACTTCTTGTTCCATTCTACGAGGCAGGTGCCTTTCACATTCCTCTCTTTACTTTAACTTAACTCACTTCAGAACAAATTCTAATGATTCATATACCACAAGTCTTCACAAAGTCCAAAGAAAATCAATTAAGAAAAAATGATGAGATCTCTAAAGTTGAATACCAAAAAGCCCTTCAATATCCTTCCACATTCCTATAAAAGTATTTTTGATAAAGCTCAGCCACCTGCCAAAAACCCCGTAACAAATACAAACGTTCGAAACAATTGTACCAAGCGAGGATCAAGCGTTACCAATTAAAATAAAACGACCACAAGCAGCTACAGACCAATATCCCTCCTTCCAGTCTTACCTAAACTGTTTAAGAAAATAATATTTAATGTCTTTATGGAATGTGTTAACAAATATTATTGTTACTTGTTAGAAATACAATAATGCATTGTGCATACCAGAGTAATCTTGTTTTCTAACTATCAAACTGTTAGCAATTTTATGTTTGTACTTTTCAAGGTTCAAACTGTCCTAGAGCGTACAATTACGATAAATCAATAGAATTCATTGAATTACAGTATGATTTCATGCGATTAAAGGATAAATATACTCTCATTCGGGATAGTATAATATAAATGAATAGTTTTATATTTATTTTATACTTTATATTATTTAGTATATTTATTTATTCATTCATAAATATTCCATTTTCTTCATCACACCATGGTACAGCGAAGTATTTTCTCCGTCAGATGAGAAATTTCCACCGGTGGGAGTCAATCCCACCATCTCCCGCATGAGAATCTAAGGAGTTAGCCACTAGACCACGGGGAGACCCAATGGCCTTCTTGATGTGTGCATCCAAACACAGCTTTATTTTATACAAGTGCATTAATGAAATCTATATTGGACGTTTCGGATGAGCTTTGGCAGCCTTCTTCAGCACTAAAAAATGCCAAGAAGACATTTAGGTGACCAAGGTTAAATGTTGGGAGGAAATGTCCTATATAGATTTCTGCCTGAAGATCTGACGTTTCTTTCTCCTAGCCGAATCCCAACCAACTCTTGACTTCGTATCACCGCAACGGCTTACTATCTCTATCGCATTAAAAATAAATTATAATGCCCTTAGCAGTTGTAATTAAGTTCCAATTGGCGTAAGGTATAACACCTGGTCAGCCTCTCGGTGACAATAGCTTAACGGACTAGGAGCTTGTTGTTCCAAGTTCCCAGCGCGTTTCAAGTCCTTTGTGTTCCGGAATGTATAGTCAAATCAAGCTGAAAGGAGCCCCCGTTCAAGAACGCACCTTTCAAGAAGGCACACCCTATAATCAAGAAAGCCTGGCTTTGATGCATATGCGCGCTCCTCCCAACGCCGTCTAGAGTCCTATATTTGAGGATATGTCACCCGATCCGGAGTTAATGACAAGATTCGCTGCACACCCCCAGACACGTGGAGTACTCTTGGACGGCATCTGGTGCCGAGATCCGCTGGTGTCCCGTTACTTCCTGAGGAAGTAGCTCTCGGCGCGTGCCTCTATTAATACTAGCAGAGGGTGCGCAGATGTACTCTCTACCCCTGACAAAGCAGTGCCCAGGTGGCACGGCACCCTCCAACCACCAGACACCGAGGCTGCTAACGGACCGGGTTTACCTGGCCACACCTTCATCTCGAAATCCGGGGAAGATGTCACTTTCCTTTTCTATACAAAACAAACTTCCCGAATATAGGTTAGGCTAGTGGATCTAAGGATCGTTAGACTCGGTTAGAATGACAGATATCTGAGAAATGAGAAATAATGAAGCAGTTTTTTTGATTACGGGCGTTCTAATTGTTACGCGTAAAAATTAGCATATATTCCCGTCCATATATGTAGACAACCCACCTTTGGCGTTAATCTGAGTACGTAATCCGAAAGTGTTAAGTAGTAATTGCGAATTTTCGTAATCTGATGATCGTTGAAAAAGTTAATCGTTCAAATTTTTACAAATATATATATATATATATATATGTGTGTGTGTGTGTGTGTGTGTGTGTGTGTGTGTGTGAGAATGAAGAAGGTTCGATTTTGATGAAAATTGTCTTAGAAATATTTTCACTACAACTCAAGATGAAAATGATCAACTGGAAAAATCATCCGATTGAATTGCTGATTTAGCGAAAATCTTACGAAAAGAAAATAGTACTTATGGTTTTGTGCGACAATAACATACCGGGTATTATTATTTATTTTTTTGGTTTTATTGACATGGCTCAAAAATTACACTTACTTCCAGGCCAATATATACTCACATTTTTTTTTTTTTCTGGTTACTTTACACCAAACTTTGGTTTGGTTAACTACTGATAAACATTGAACACTATCACCCTTGCCTGAACTCTTATAGCCTTTCCAGATTCTAAACGAGACATAATCAGTTTTTATTGAGTTTCACGTAGCGTGTTGTGCATTGATGTGGTAAATTGCAAATGCCGGAACCATAGGACATATTTCCTTCAGATCTTTGCGCTGGAACAATTCTATCTTACTGTACGGTGTATACATAAAGCTAGGGGGTCATCTACTTTGTCTTCTAGTAAGTAGGATCGACCAAGATAATTCTATCTTACTGTACGGTGTATACATAAAGCTAGGGGGTCATCTACTTTGTCTTCTAGTAAGTAGGATCGACCAAGATAATTCTATCTTACTGTACGGTGTATACATAAAGCTAGGGGGTCATCTACTTTGTCTTCTAGTAAAGGTACGTTTCCATTATGACAAGTCGCGGCGACATGTCGCTGCAACTTGTTGCACAGTTTTGTTGCAAAGGCTCGGCGACATGTCGCAGGGGCCACTCTCTGCGACATGTTGCAGGGAAAAAGTCGCTGCGACATGTCGCAGAAGTATTTGATTGAGGAACGAGGTTAACATATGTTAATAATATGTGAAGATTAGACACGTTTTAGGTTAGGTTCTGTAACACTAGACAGCAGTCAGAGCAAAAATCATTCAGAATAATGAATAATATATAATTCTGTTAGTTCATTCTGAATAATGAATACTTTTTCATTAATTATTTTGTCCCTATTCATTGAATGACGATGAAAATTTTTATTGAATACTGTTATTTATTCGAGTGAAACAATTTTTTGAAGGAAATTGATTTATTCGACTGCAATTTTTTGTTAAATACAAGAGATTTTCTTCACTTTTTTCTGAAAAAAAATACTAAGTTCATTGAACTTTTTCTTACTTTTACTGAAAATTCTTTATTCAAATGATATTGTTTCTTGAACTTAAAGAATCTGAGTTTGTTGTTACATGAACCGTATTATTTAAGGCATCAGCCCTATCCTGGCTAGAAGAGGGTAGTAACCAATAGATAACCCGTCCTAAAATTTGTAGTTAACAATAAATGGATGTTAACATTTAAATAAATAGATGAACCATATTATTTTAAATGTATAAAAATAATGAATGAAGAATGCAAAATAATTAATTATTCATTAAATTTAAAAAAAAATCAGTCAATGAATAACTAAATAAATGCTTATTCAATAAAAATGTATTGAATAACGAGCCTACCCCATTATTCGTTGAATAAAAATAAATCAGTAGACGAATAAGTTATTGAATGAATAAATTCGTATTAAAAAAAAATTTATTTGAATGATTATTGAATAAAAAATGTATTGAATAATTCCCTACTCCGCTAGACAGGGTTGTATGTGTAAACGGTCTTTTGCGCATGCGTGTGGTCCTGGCACAAGATGCGGGCTGATTCCATTACCACATAGCCCAGTCAAACGGTGGTTTCAAGCAGAAAGTTTTGGTGTAATTGTTTTGAATGGCTTATTCTATGTTTTTTGGGGGTGCTGAACAGAAATCAGAAGTTTTCCGCCAAAAATGTGCTCGGCAGATATGAGAAATCATCAAGAAATCACCAAAAATAATGTTTTTTAGTTGTTTTCAGCTTGTAACGTGCAAAGGAAGTTATTTACGCAAAAATTAAATCGGAAGTAAAATAAAAAGGACACAATTGGCTACAATTTATGGCCACAAACATATTTACGTACATCGCGAAGTTTCCACGCAAAAGAGCAAAAAAAAAAAAAAAGCAAAAAGTAGTAAATGAATCAATGCAACTTACTCTTTTAGTGAATGAATTAATCTTCAGCGCCTGGACGTTTAGCGTATTTCTTTAAGTCCGGGTCTCCAGATTCGAGAGGATAGGCGCCAACCGAAAGTCTTCATGCCTCAGCGCTTAACGGTTCTCAGTTACTCAGTTCGTTCACTGCTACTGTCGTAGTTTTCGAGTGTTTACACAATGTCCAGTGACAAGTGCTTTATTTTTTAAAAAAGATTTGAGTGAGAATCTCACGAAAGGGGCCAAGGAAAAAGTAGTACAAACTTTAGATGATACTATTAAAATAAATCTGTCGCGTAGGAGCTGCATAACTAAGCAATTTCCTCTGATTTTGGGTAGTGTAGACTGCATTCCTGAATATTACGCTTTAAATAACCTACATAAATAAAACAATTACATGAATAGATCTGCTCTATTGCATTTTGATCTGACGCAGGAATGGGATACAGTCCCGCTAGTGGTAGGAAGAGCTCCTAGCGGCAGCTTTGCGAACCTACTTCTAGCGGGTTCCTTTTCGATAGACCAATTTCGTTCATGTTTTCAACACTTATTCCTCATCAGATTACACGTTTCGTTACAAAACAGCTGAAATTACCACAGGTATGAGTACATTAGTAGTTTGGGTCCAGAGTAACCCCCCCCCCCCTCCTAATGAACCAATTTAGTTTATTGTTAAAACCAATTTTTCTCTTTAGATTATTACTACGAGTACTGAGTTTTGTTGAAATATAACCAAAATTACGGCTAGTAGTGGCGAATTGGCAATGTAAGTCCGGAGTACCCCCCCCCCCCCCCCCCCCAACCCCTTCTAATGGACCGATGTAGTTTGAAGTATATTTTCCTCTATAGATTACCACTACGAATACCAACACACACACACACACACACACACACACACACACACACACACACACACACACACACACACACACACACACATATATATATATATATATATATATATATATATATATATATATATATATATATATATATATATATATATATATATTGGCACGAAACAAGTCGGGCAAAATAGAGAAAATAAAGTAGTTGAATAAAAACGAATGGTGTTATGCTTTATCAACCCCCTGCCATAAAAGAAAAAAGAACAAGAAAAAAATATATATTGGGTCATATTCAGAAGAATTAATATATATATCCCAGAAGGTGAAACAAAATTCAGTCTTCCCACTTTTTATTTTTTATTTTGCACTAGGCCTTTCAGCACAAATATGCCATCATCAGGTGCTAACAACAAATAGAACCATGCATTAATATTACAGTAAATGGGAAGTAATTAATCATCAGAATTTATAAAGCTAACGGTGATATTATAAATTGGAACATGGAATAGTTTAGATTGGAACATAACTTAATGGAATGGAAACTAATAGGCTTAAGGAACTGTCTAATTACAGTTTTTAATATATAATTACAAATTTATAAACTTAAGGTTTGCCTAAATGAAGTTTAAAATAATATAACATTATATACTATTATTACTCTAGCTATAATACCATATATGTGTATATGTATCTGCATATATACGCGCGCGCGCACACTCACACACATACACATACTCACATACATACATATACATAAAAGGAAATATTAATGTAAGTATATGTGTGTGTGCGTATATATATAGATACATATACACATATATGGTATAATAGCTATAGTAATAATAGAATATTATAGTACCAGAAAACATTAAAAAATAATGTATATATATATATATATTTATATATTCAACTTCTTTATTTTCTCTATTTTGCCCGACATGTTTCGTGCCGTTGTTCGCACCTCTTAAAGGGTTTTCCTATGCAAAAATATTTTTTTGTAAATCCAAAAATCAAATTTTGTACAATAATAAACACTTATCGATCCTCTAAATTACTTTACTTTTAAACAAATATTATTTTACGAAGTACTTTCCATTACCACCCTTTAAGAGCTAATAGACTGAAACTAATGTGTAAAGAAGTTGGCAAAATAGGTTGGAAAATTCGTAATGAAATTGAAAATAATTATAGCAATATTAAGGACAATGTTAAACTGACAGCCACAAAAAACAATATATACAAAATTCGTTGTAACGATTGCAACTTATGCTACATAGAGGAATCAGAACAACTATTGCAAAAACGAATTGTACAACATGCTAAAAGTATAGACACAAACGAGAACTGGACGACATTGACGGAACACGCAATAAATAATGAACATAGTTTTAATTATACAGACGTTGAAATATTAAATAGAGAAAGGAACACGTTAAAAAGGAAGATCAAAGAAAACCTTTCCATAATTAAAAACAGCAATAATTAAAAAAAATACGATTTGAAAAATATCCATCAACATAGAATTAAGGCAATCACAACAATTACACAAACTTTTCACTTCGACCCCTTTTTGAGTGCCGTTTGACTGGGCTAGTAGGCAAAAAGTCGCGGAGACATGTTTTGTTGCACCGGCCGGCCGGTGCGACATTTTTGTCGCAGCGACATGTGCTGCGACTTGTTGCAAAGTGTTTCCATTCTGCGACATGTTGCGGCGACATGTCGTGCGACATGTTGCAAGGAGATTTGTAGTAATGGAAACGGAGCTTTAGGAACGAGTCTCTGCAACATGTATTCTTGCACGGCCGACTGCGACATTTTTTGTCGCAGCGACATGTTGCAAAGTGTTTCCATTCTGCGACTTGTTGCGGCGACATGTCGCAGGGCAGTTTTGTAGTAATGGAAACGGGGCTTAAGTAGGATCGACCAAGATAATTCTATCTTACTGTACGGTGTATACATAAAGCTAGGGGGTCATCTACTTTGTCTTCTAGTAAGTAGGATCGACCAAGATAATTCTATCTTACTGTACGGTGTATACATAAAGCTAGGGGGTCATCTACTTTGTCTTCTAGTAAGTAGGATCGACCAAGATAATTCTATCTTACTGTACGGTGTATACATAAAGCTAGGGGGTCATCTACTTTGTCTTCTAGTAAGTAGGATCGACCAAGATAATTCTATCTTACTGTACGGTGTATACATAAAGCTAGGGGGTCATCTACTTTGTCTTCTAGTAAGTAGGATCGACCAAGATAATTTTTGTAATTTCCATTCGTTATGCGACCTCCGTAGCTATAGTCCTTTAGAAAATGTTAAAATTTTGCTTGAGTATTTAACTTCGAAAAGTAAAATATTTATTTTCTGTTCAAGCCTTACATCTTCGACACAAATGCAAAGTATCGAATGTGAAAATTAGTTTGGTACCTCATAGATGACTTTATGAATAGTTTATCTTATTATATATTTTAATTAGACTTAGTGCACATTCGTTAGTTTGATTTTCTCTAATTGAGAATTATTTTTCTTTAATTTTCCAAAGTTTGTCACAACGTACATCAGTCCAACAGCAATCAGTATAGATTTAAAATGAAAAATGAATTTGTGCACATTCGATACTTTCCATTAGTGCATTCGACGATATGGCAGTTCATGTTAAATACCATTTCACTTACGAAATAATATGTAAGAAAACATGCAAATGTGAACATAAAATTTAATTTTATGCGAGTAATGTCGTCCAACCAAAATACTAAATTAATTGCATTTTTGAAAGATAAGTTATAAAATTTGCAAAGTTTCGACTTACACAACTTTGTCCAGACACTCCAAGGTTCCCAATACGGCTAAAAATCATTCCACAGATCTCAGTATAAGAAAGAGTGCGTGAGTTTAAGAATCAGAATGTGTTTCTGTGTATCACCGTGGTCTAGTGGCTAAGGCCTTGTATACTCTTGCGGGTGATGTTGGGTTCGAGTCCCACGAGCTCCATGTTGCGCTCTTTCATCTATGGTCCGTTGAAAGAGTACGCTGCTGCACCATGGATGTCGCGGAGCGTTGGCAACCTATAGATAGATAGCTGGAATGGTCGGCTGCTAATAGGCTGAAAAAAAAACAAAAAAAAAAAAAAACTAAAACTATTATTGGTGTTAAGAAACGTGTTCCAATCAATAAGGTTTAACTATGTCGTAAACGTACCACGTTCAGTCATTAGTAGGCGTGGAACAGTATTCACTATACGGATTACGGTAGAATTTTACAGGTACAAAATGCAGTGTAAATCTTCAGGAGAGTGGTGATTATCATAAAATGTTAAAAAACTAAAGTGTGTTCGATGTATCAATACTTATTGATACTTATTGAGTGTTGGAGTCTCCATGAGCCACAGATAGCTCAAAGGTATCCTCCCTTAATTCGTCCGTGAGTTACTTTTTTTTTAAAGAAAATATTGAATAGTTTAACAAAAAAATGAAAACTTGGTCAGTACTCAAAACTATATAGAACCTGCCACTCAACATGAGTCACAAAGCCTGACGAATCCTCCATCTTGGTCAACAGGCAATCTTTACATGCAACCAATGAATGAACTATATAGAACCTGCGACTCAACATGCAACCAATGAATGAACTATATAGAACCTGCCACTCAACATGAGTCACAAAGCCTGACGAATCCTCCATCTTGGTCAACAGGCAATCTTTACATGCAACCAATGAATGAACTATATAGAACCTGCCACTCAACATGCAACCAATGAATGAACTATATAGAACCTGCCACTCAACATGCAACCAATGAATGAACTATATAGAACCTGCCACTCAACATGCAACCAATGAATGAACTATATAGAACCTGCCACTCAACATGCAACCAATGAATGAACTATATAGAACCTGCCACTCAACATGCAACCAATGAATGAACTATATAGAACCTGCCACTCAACATGCAACCAATGAATGAACTATATAGAACCTGCGACTCAACATGCAACCAATGAATGAACTATATAGAACCTGCCACTCAACATGCAACCAATGAATGAACTATATAGAACCTGCCACTCAACATGCAACCAATGAATGAACTATATAGAACCTGCCACTCAACATGCAACCAATGAATGAACTATATAGAACCTGCCACTCAACATGAGTCACAAAGCCTGACGAATCCTCCATCTTGGTCAACAGGCAATCTTTACATGCAACCAATGAATGAACTATATAGAACCTGCCACTCAACATGAGTCACAAAGCCTGACGAATCCTCCATCTTGGTCAACAGGCAATCTTTACATGCAACCAATGAATGAATGACTCACGTCTATCTTTCTGACAACTAGCTGATGATGCTTCAAGAGGTAATTGACTAGCAAAGACAGCGCTCCTTGCGGTGGGTCTGAGGACCACCGTCAATGCTCTCGGCAATCATCCTGCATGTATAATTCATAGCGTCCTCTGGGTATTTATCATCACTCGAGGTCATTGCTTTCGATGTGTCTATCGGTCTTCATCAGCTTTCACGGGCCTTATCGGCCGAAATCAGCTCACACCTGATTCGAGTCCTTCCGGTTTCTTGCAAATCCAGTAGAGTCCATTGTCGGCAATCATCGGCCATGTATAATTCATAGCGTCCTCTGGGTATTTATCATCACTCGAGGTCATGGCTTTCGATGTGTCTATCGGTCTTCATCAGCTTTCACGGGCCTTATCGGCCGAAATCAGCTCACACCTGATTCGAGTCAGTCCGGTTTCTTGCAAATCCAGTAGATTCCATTGTCGTCAATCATTGGCCATGTATAATTCATAGCGTCCTCTGGGTATTCATCATCACTCGAGGTCATGGCTTTAGGTGCGTCTGTCGGTCTTCGTCATCTTTCACGGGCCTTATCGGCCGAAATCCGCTCACACCCGATTCCAGTCCTTCCGATTTCTTGCAAATTCAGTAGGGTCCATCGCAGCAAAAAAGGAGTGTTAGCCTCATGATATTGCCAGTGCATCACATAGCAGATGATTAGTCTCGTAATGTTTTCCCACCGGCAAGAAAACAAATTGTGTTGTGATACTCTCTGTCTTTGTAAGAGAAGAATATAAGACTCTGTGCCAGAAAAGAGGTTGATGGGTTTGTCTATGGACGAACTTTTTGCACAAGAAAAGGAGAGTTTTTGATTACAAATAAATCCTTGTCTTTACTAATAAATGTTCATCCAGTGACAATATGGTTCTGCACCGTCGGCCCACCATTTGTTCTAAACCGAAAATTTGATATACAGACAGCTGTGGATGTCAACATCTGCTTTAAACATGTTAACAGCGGTTATTGTCATTAATATGATTTAATACGCGTTTTCTAAGAAGGTACATCGAAATAAACCATGTCTTCTAATTTCCTGGAATACCAAGTTGTTTATGTTGAACCATTATACTGATGTAGCAAGATACAGAAAAATGTCGTCTCGACATATGGGAATGTTTTAGGTTTAGCTACGGTTCACGAGAGACTATAAGGCTTTGGCCGGGTGTTGTCCAAGTGCAAGACGCCTGCTCTGAATCCAGATGCAGCATGCACCCAAAGCATACATCTGTCAGGCTTATCCCTTTGTAAGGGACACGTGCCGAAGAAGACATCACCTGTCGGATGTAGCTCAAACCCTTCAAGTCTATACTATATACAGATAGAGTACTTACAATAAATTAACACGTTACAAGATGGAGTCACGCTTGTCAGGGATAGTCTGTATTACAATACCATTACAACAAATTAACTCTGGCTAGAATGTCACATAGACAATCCCCAATAGAAATCACTGTACTCTTGTTGTTTTTGTGTTCCAACACTTGAGAAGTTGATAAGAAAACCGCAAGTTCTGTCAGAATCATCCAGAAGATTAAATGCATTATATTTGCTGTTTCTGATTTATATTCAAACGATTAATCTTATTGGAGCTGAAGTTCTTCATATCTACGACACACTCATGTTATTAACTGCGTTATCGCTGTCTATGTGCTGGAGGAACATGCGCAAAGCAGTCCATCATATCCACTAACATCCGCATATCCCAGTTCGACCAGATCTCCACCTGACCCTATTCCAGAGAAAACAATTAGCACCCCCCACTGGGTCGGACCCGGGTAGAAGCCTACACCGATACGATCTGGACCGGTCTCCAGGATATCCAATGCATAGGTAATGCTCCCAGTGGGATGTCTGATAGCTGATTGATGACGGTGACCAGACAATACAGCCGGCAAGTGCGCACAGATGCGCCCGCGCACAATGGGGCGCCGACAGAGTTCGGACGAGCCTTTAGCGCGACTGCCTTAAAGGGTCAGGTATTAATGGAAGTGCTTAACCCCGACGACCTTTGGGTTGTTAAGGCTACACCTTGGAGCCATCAGCAACTCCTTGAGGCTATCGTGATGGGATTCAGGTAACGACCTAGCCTCTCAGTAATAGCAGTCGACACGGTCTTTAGGTAGTCTTTAGGTACTAGTCTCATAGCTGGACAATGTCGACCTTAATGTCGTCAACAAACTACATTCCTTTCTCAAACAACAGTACTTTCGACTTAATAGCATCGTAACTTTTATAAGATATCCAGGGCGTCATTGCTGGCCAAGTAATCCTATTAAAAAGGCATTATTTCCATTTTTCTTGATGTCTCTTTCAAATGCATAGTGCCTTCTTCCTTTTGCTTATTTACTTATGCCAAACGTTTACAACACCCACATTTAACAAACATAAAAAAAAATATTACAATATCTCTTAAATGCATATTTAATCCATATGGAACTTGTTCTTCTTCTCTATTAATATAGTGGACCACTCTGAGTGTTTAACATCTTCAAGAACTACATCTTCTCAGAGAGAAACCGAGATGCTGTGAAAAAGTAGTTAGAGAAGATTAAAAGAGCATGAGAGGGAAATGTAGGAGAGAGAGAAACAGAGAATTAGTGAGAGATTTTCGTACAACAATGTTTACATAGAGTTTGACGGGGATAGTGTGGTTAGTTCTATGCATCGTAGGAACCCATCAAAGCCTGTATAGGCATGAGAAAGACCAGGAATCCCATTGTAAATAACCGAATTATCATGTCAGAGTCATATAATTTTGTTCAGTCTCTGCAGAAATTTCAACGCAAGCCCTTAAGAAGTGAACAAATTGTTGGCCCTATTGAGCAATGAACAGCGAAACGTTCAAATAAGATGCTAAAGTGTCTCTTACCTCCTCGACGGCTAGTTATCTACACCTCATTATAGGTTTGCCTCTTGATCGATTCGGTAAGAAATTTTCTGCACTGTTGCAATTTTTGTGGAAGAGTTTTATCTACTTGTAGGTAATAAATTTTCTTAATATTGCTTGTGAAAGCAATCAGTTTGTATAAAATATATTATAATTTGTTGAGTTGTCTAAAATCCTGGCAATTAAAGCACCTTAATGAGCTGAAAACTAAAATAGACGAAGATTCGATTTAGGACAAGGATATTTATGAACCACAGAGAAAAAATGGTTTTATAGTTAAAAAAAAGATACACAACACGGCACATAACGAGATGAGACACATGTGGTTGACACATACAGCAATGTTTTCTTTTTTTATCAGCCTTTTTCTGATAAGAGACCGCAAGGTAGCGGAAGTTATCCTTCCGTTCCCTACACGCGGTGCCCATGAAGCCCGTATCTCGGGATATTAGAATCATGAATATCTAGTGACTTGGCTCCTGTCGATAGAGTTCGGGTGGTATTGTTGAAGAACAGGGGGGTATGGAGCAGCGGTGTCTGCAAGGGGAGGTTATAGTGTTTTAGGCTATTTCTGTAGTGCTTTTTCTGTAGGGGTTATAGCCTCTTCGACTGCACAAACATGGGGAATACAGCTAATTTAGGACACAAGGAGTTCTTTATTTTCTTTTTAACTAGAAATTACTCCTAGAAACATTAAATAAAAAATGAAGACATTCCCGCAGGTTATCATACCTGGTTTCCGTTATTAACCTTTGGAAAGCTTTGAATAAAATCACTCAATATATTACGAAGTCAAGGGATGGTTGGGATTCGGTTAGGAGAAAAAAAACGTCAGATCTTTGGGCAGAAATCTATATGGGACGTTTCGGCTGCATAATGTTAAATTTTGCAATACGTTTTTCTGTATTTTGTTTAACTTTACAACTTTCTTAATATTTTTACTTACTGACAACCATATTTTGTATAATAACTACCTATCTACGAATGTTCTTTTTCTTTTTAAATAAGATTAGTACAAGATTTATTGTCAAGATGTTTTATTTATTTATTTTTACTTTTTTTGTGTTTCGTATTTTGTACAATAAACACACTGAGTTAAGTCTCCTAAGAGATCAGGAATTGATTGTAAGTTGTTGTATGTATCGAGGATGTATCGATTTAAATTAAATATATTAAAGGCTCATGATTTTTTAAAAGACGCACATTAATGGCTGATTATTTTTACTTGTAATTTGCGTATATTTATTTTTAGCCGAAGAAGGCTGCCAAAGCATCGCCATCTCATTTAATATATTATTTTCATATTTTTTAAGATATTTAAAAGCCTACTGCAATGTAATTTCGAAGAAAAGTGAAATTTTGCTACTCTGAGTAAATTGACAAGAACCACCTCAAAGTGGGAATAACTCACTCTTGCCACCAACATCCACACATTATTAAGGAAAACTATATTACAAACATAAGTCACATTTACTTACGTTGTTTTACAGAATAATTAATTCTATTGCTAAATGCAAAGAAACCCAACAACGAAACCACTACGATCTCTGACTGGGATTGCTAAATGCAAAGAAACCCAACAACGAAACCACTACGATCTCTGACTGGGATTGCTAAATGCAAAGAAACCCAACAACGAAACCACTACGATCTCTGACTGGGATTGCTAAATGCAAAGAAACCCAACAACGAAACCACTACGATCTCTGACTGGGATTGCTAAATGCAAAGAAACCCAACAACGAAACCACTACGATCTCTGACTGGGATTGCTAAATGCAAAGAAACCCAACAACGAAACCACTACGATCTCTGACTGGGATTGCTAAATGCAAAGAAACCCAACAACGAAACCACTACGATCTCTGACTGGGATTGCTAAATGCAAAGAAACCCAACAACGAAACCACTACGATCTCTGACTGGGATTGCTAAATGCAAAGAAACCCAACAACGAAACCACTACGATCTCTGACTGGGATTGCGCTGTCAAAAATTGGTTAAGACTTTGTAGGAATTTCTTTGCAGGAATTTCCAGGATTTTCTAACCGTTTTCAAAATATTCAAGGAATTATACGAATGTCTAAACAAGATGAAAATCTTTCAACTAAATCAAGTAGCCAAGACAAAAAATTCTAATTGATTCCACTTTTCTTGAGAAAAGTTATTGCCAGGGCTTTCCCGTGGTCTAGTGGTTAACGGCCTGGATTCTCATGCGGGAGATGGTGGGTTCGAGTCCCACCTGTAGCAGGATTGTTTCTCCTTTCAGGGCCCGATGAGAAAGGCCCACCGGGAAACCTAAAAACGCAAAGAGAAAATACTGTAACAGGAGTAAAGACTCAACTATCACCTTGGAAGAGTAAGGGCGAATCAGAAAAATAAACTTTTTTTTAAATTTTCAGAAATATGTACCTGGGTAACATGAGGCTTCGCCCTGTTTCTCTGGTTGGCCTTTAGTTCTCTCACAGTTTCTAGTTAAAGTGAATAACACCATCATCTATGAAACATTCAATGTCCTATTTCAAGGGCGAATCCAGGCTCTGAAACTCCACTCCTAGCATTTTGTTACCCATAAATCACTCGTATAAATTATAATTAAAACATTGAATTTCAAATGCATACTTTTTCAATGAGGTTTATGAATCAGCATTCCATAGAGTAAACATTCGCCTTTCCTATCTTGAAGCACTTCTAGAACTTTGACTTGGATTTCCCAACATCTCTCCCGACATGCGCATCCAAGGTCTTGAAATGTTCCCTGTCCGATGTTTGCACATGCGCAATTGAGCTAATCATCTATCTGATGTGGCTATAGTAATTGGGCACCTATTGATTTAGCAAAACCTGAAATAATTAGTCATACATTACAAATGTAATGTCTCCATTCTGAACCGGTTTCTGTTCCAATTTTAACTCCAGTTTCAGTTCCATTTTATCCAAAATAAACGACAATAAAACAGATAATTCTTACACGACATTATCTCCGTGAGATAGTAGCAGTCCTAAGAACCGGTAGCTATCTATCACAGATGTCTGTATACTTTGCACTCAGCTAAAACAGGGAATAGGAGAATGTAGGGTTTGTAAGTAGAAATGCAAAAACTACAAGCACACATTCAGAGCTTAGACAAAAAAACCCGCAGATACACGATTATATTTTCCCGTCTCGACTAGACTGTTGTTGAAACTATCGTCGATTCCATTATATTCTCTATTTATTGTATCTAATGGCGATTCCTCCGTTATCTGCAAATATTAATCCCAACTTCCTGCTTAAGACCTCGACGTTTGTCCGCTCCGTGGACTTATTTACTGCTTCGGACTTCCTTTTTAGGACTAGCAAGAAGTATCCCAGCTTCTCGTTTATATACTTTAATCGTATTAGGAAGGTGATTCTCTGCGACTTAACTATCTCAAGTCCTTTCCACGATTGTCTTAAGTACTCCTTTTATTTAAGACCGATATATTAGAAATGGAATATTTTTATTTTTATGGATAAGTTATTCTTACTCTATACACTCTGCCTTATAATATTAATATTTAACGGCTATTATTTATTGATTTAGTTTACTGCTTTTTAGTCCGTTTCTCCACTCCCTATATAGGGAGGAAACCCGTCTATTATGATTAAAGGCGCACCTACATTGGTCCCGATCCGATAGCCACCGACTGTCGGAAAACAAACCCAAGTATCTCAATGGAGGTGGCTACATTCATGCCGACCCGACCCGATCCAAACGACATATTGTGTCTCAAAAAAGTTTACAGCCTCTACATTTTAGCCGATTTCAATGCTTATTTTTTAAATGAAAACTAATAAAATTTAGAATACCTTTGTCTAGTCAAATTTTTGTTTTTTGTTTCCCTTGTTTATTAAATTACGTGGAAAGATGTTTAAAACCTTCCAATGTTTATAACTTTCCAATGTAATAATCGTTTAGCAACCTTTCTTATAAATAATTTTAAAATATGAATACTAATGCTTCTCGTATCGTATTATAATAGTTAAAAATTAACTGTTACACTAAGATTTATTTATTCGGGACTGATATACTTCCAGAAGATTGATTGGCCTCTCAACTCTTCCTTCATACCTCCAACATTCAACCTAATCCAAGGTTTCTATGCTTATTAGGTGGTATTTCTGAAATTAATCACTCATTTTCACTTCACTACGAGGTCATTACTGACGAGCTGTGACTAGACCGGATCGGATCGGGTCGGGACCAATGTAGGCTCTCACTTCGGCCGTTGTCTGGGTGCAATATTGGTGCAGCTTAATGTGTCACGCACCAAGCGCGTCTGATCTTGCTCTAGCTGTCACGAAAAGAATTGGATTTTGATTAAATTTCGTATATAATACTTCATCAGAATTTAAAATGTCAAGTATGTTAATCAACAGAATCTTAATACTTGGAATAACTTGATCTCAATGTTTCTAGTATACAATGTGCTTTAATGAATTTTAGAACATGAACCATTTTAGTGAAAAATTGAATATATAAAAAATAGTTAGTAAAAGAAAAAGTATACATTAAAAATGCGCAATCACTTTATAAGCTAGAAGTTGTTTATGTTAGAAACCGAAATAACCAAAAATGCTTTATATAGACTCGCGATTTGTAGTCAGCATTTCCGGATGACGACATTAATCGAAGTAAGTTGTCCATAAGTGTGCTTCCTCCCTATAGGGAATAAGAAAACACACTAACAATACGCATATGCATGGGCGTATATAGGAAATGATTTCGGGGGGGTTGGGAAAATTTGGGGGGGGGGGCTGATACCGTTTCCGAGGTATGGAATACTACCAATTTAGCTATTACACCCAAAATAAAATCTTTATTTACAAACTAAGTGATCTTATTTAATTTATTGTTAAGGCGGTTATGATACATTTTTATCGATTAAATCAAAATTCACCCTTATATCCGCCCACGGGCGTATGATATTCATCTCTTGTGATATTGGTATCCAGGAATCGTGTAGAAAGAAAGGCTCTGGACCCTCAGATGCAGCGGATACAGAAATAGAAACCGGAGGGTTCAACCCTAAAGACAATGAGGCTAGTTCCCATAACGGGTCTGTTTGTAAGAATCCTCCCCAACTTGGAGATTTCTATAAATACGGTTCCTTTGATGGTGCACGTGTAGCTCGCCTCAGCTGGCCTAACAAGGTGTTAAAACCAGCGCCACTAAACCCCGGCATTACCGCTCTTCTTGTCGGAGGCTACCGGGAGCAAAAAACTCCTAAACACAGGTCGTGTGCAATGAGTTATGCCCCTGTAATGGGAGCTAGTCATTGTTTTAGAATCGACCTTACAGCTGCGAGATCTACCGTTAATGCGCGGGTTTTCGTAATGACTTATCCTATAGGAATCCATACTTGAGGACCAAACATGTGATTGGGGTTTCGGTAGAACCACCTGCCGGTAAAGTCCTCACGCAGTTTCTCTAAGAGTTATTAATGGACTGCACATACACCTGGACCTTCAAGATGGTTATGAGTCAGCCCATAATCTCCTGATTAACAATATTAGTTCTTTCAGCAGTCAATCACATGATCACGTACAATATAACACATTTTATACACATGAGTATTAAAAAAATATCTAACCATATTGACTTGTTGACCAAAAATAAAGTAATAACTGTTCAGATTCCTAACCCAGGCTCGCAAACAATATAAAAAACACAACATCAACAATAAACTTAATTTCAACCGCATGCTTTCATGTATAACCGAAATCGACCATTTTCCAGTAATAGTAGTCTATGAAAGGTGTATATACACATCACAGAAATAGCACCACCCATTCAAACAAATCCGGATATATCCTCCCTACCATGTCGAACTATCGAATATGCAAAATCTCTTTTTTCACAGTCCAGACTTCTGAATCTCTTGGATTGTGGAGGATACGACTTGTCGCAAATTGTCACAACTCCCCTTTAGAATAGCCTTTAATCCCTTAAATAAAGTATCGAATATGCAAAATCTCGTTTTTCAGATTCTAGACTTTGCTCTTGGATTGTGGAGGATACGGCTTGTAGCATATTTTTACAACTCTAACCCCTTTAGAATAGCCTTTAATGCCTTAAATATAGTATCGAATAAGACCATTTTTCAATATATTACTTCATCAATGAATAGAATATGTTCGTTTGCTCAGATTTGCATATTCGATAGTTTGACATGGTAGGGAGGATATGGTTATTAAAGTAACCAAAGATACAGATATATATTGTACAGTCTTAGGGAGCGTGTATGTAGGCCTCACTCCATTGGTATTTTGCATTCTATGACGCCTGTAGTCGACTTCCTGCATTTTTTCTACTTTTTGTGTAAGAAACCTGTATACGCCCCTGGTAGTATTGTCTATATTTACACATTACAATAATAGTACCTATTGTCATAAGAAACTTCTGCAAACAAATTACAGTTTTGGTAATTGTAATTCTATGAAATCTAATCCTAAGATATATATTTACCTTACATGGTTGGCAGTAGTTATTCTAAGAATTCCTATATGAACCTTATAGTACTGGTATATACGTGGTTATAACACACACATATATATATATATATATATATATATATATATATATATATATATATATATATATATATATAGGTATGTTATTTTAAGAAAGTTCTATAAAACCGGCACACACTGTAGGTACTGGGTATTCGAAGAAAGCGGTATGACCACTTCAAAGCGATGGCCTAAGTACTTGAGAAGCCTGTATATACAAAACTTTACATTGTTGGGACTTGTTATTTTAAAAAGGTCTTCCTTTAAGCTTACAGTGTAGAGACATGTTATTCTAAAATTACCTTTATATTCACCTTATATTTATGGACTTGTTTTAAAAACCTGTTTACTCACATTACATTGTTACGACCTGTACCTAAGTCTAAAAATACCTTTATTTACATCTTGCAATAATGGTACTTGTTGTTTTAAGAAACCTTGTTACATACCTTGCGGCCATCTTGGTATAGTTCTCGGTTAGAGTTGGACGTTGTTGGATAATCTACAGAAATTGCCGATTTAATAATCTCATAAACAAATCTTTTTGTTTTTCTGATTTCGGTCACAATAAAAATGTATAAATATATTGTCTTTATTTTGTCCTCTTTAGTGGAGGAAATAAATGGATTCAGCTGATTAACTGAACTTGATCTTTCAAATCAACAAGAATGTATTTCCAGTCAAATCAACAAAGAACTTTTAGCACTTTCCTCCGAAGGAAAGTAGTTATTGAGGTTGCACTCATGACGGAATTTTTGAATAATTTCTTCAAATCTTTATCGATCCTACCTAGCAGACACCGAAAATGACCCCCGTTAAAATTTATATAAATCTATATATATATATATATATATATATATATATATATATATATATATATATATATGTCTGTTAACACGATAGCGGCCAGAGTTTTTGTTTTTTCGTCACGAAACTTGGTATATAGCATTCAATTAGCAAACGATTGAACGAGTTCGTTAACCACCAAAGTCGGTCCACCGGAAGGGGGGGTTTACCCCGAACCCAAAACACTAATTTGACTATGTCAGCCGTAATATTTGTTATATTTCAACGAAACTTGGTATTCGTAGTGATAATATAGAGAGAAAAATTAGATATAAAAATGAACTAAATCGGTTCATTAGAAGGGGGGGTTTACTCCGGACCCACAATACCAATTCGCCACTACCAGCCGTGATTTTTGGTATATTTCGACGAAACTCGGTATTCGTAGTGGTAATTCACAGGTAAATATGTGTTGTAAAAATAAACTAAATCGGTTCATTAGGAGGGGGGGGGGGTTTACTCCGGACCCACAATACCAATTCGCCACTACCAGCCGTAATTTTTGGTATATTTCGACGAAACTCGGTATTCGTAGTGGTAATCTACAGGTAAATATGTGTTGTAAAAATAAACTAAATCGGTTCAATGGAAGGGGGGGGGGGGTTTACTCCGGACCCAAATTCCTGATATACTCATACCGGTCGTATTTCTGCTGTATTGTAACGAAACGCGGTATACGTCGTGGGTAACTCATGAGAAAGAAGTGTTGTAAAAATGAGCTGAATCGGTCAATCGGAAAGCGGGGGTTTAATTTGTAATATATTTCAATAGAAAAGCCCGCCAGACGTAGGTTCACAAAGCCGCCGCAAGGAGCGCTTTCTACCACTAGAGTGACTGTATCCTGTTCCTGCGTTCGATCAAAATATGATAATATGAGGTTTTTTGTATTTATTACGTAGTGTAGTAGGTACCATGTGTAAACATAACTCTGGAAGCAAATTAATAATTGATCAGTTACTCATTACAAAATTAAAAGAGAACTATTCACGTTTTTATTTTATTTATGTAGGATATTTTAAGCAAATTGTTCTGGAAAGCAGTCTACACTACCCAAATTCTGAGGAAAGTGCTTAGTTATGCAGCTCCTGCGTGACGGACTTTTTTTTTACGAAATTACAGCAAAAACAGACCATTTTTCAGCCAGCTAGACAAATATATATATGACCTACCGTTATCTTTCTGATTTATGAGTTCTGATACTTGAAAGTTCCTACTCGGCAAGCCCAGATTGCATCTTCTGGTCGGCATCATTAACGGGTTTCCTCACTATATGGGGAGGGAGGAATCACGCTAAGACTCCGGATATAAATTTATCTCAACCTAATAATCTCACCCCTGCCATGAGATTTTGTGAATTCCTGAATCTAGGAAGAGAAAGGTGATTGTGTGTATGCAACTCACACCACCATCGGGGATTGGATTGGATATTTCGGTAGAGAGAAATGGAGCACGAACAGCTCGGGGCACAACTCGACAAATATTACATGTCAGTTCGTTCTGTCGGGGGATTTACCTTTTCGCACGACTCTGATTCTCTCATTTAGATGGGAAAAATAAAAAAAATTGTATTTTTTTTTTTAGTTCACCTTACGTCCATTTGCTAATCGTAGTAGATGACCAAACTTTGTTAACCTAGCTCATTTCTGTGGCCTGGTAGCCGAAATGTTTCTGATGAGGTTTGTTAACCTAGCTCATTTCTGTGGCCTGGTAGCCGAAATGTTTCTGATGAGGTGTTAGGGTTCTGTTTTCTCTTTCGTAGAGAACACATAACAGTATAATTTCGTTTGAAGACATCTCCTGAATTAGTAGCTTTGAAGCATAATAACTTGGTATTTAAAACCAATATTTCTGATGATTAGGAATTAGTAATACCAAGTCATTAATAATTAGCTTTGGATCAGGATTTATTACATAATAAAGCTATTAGTAGAAGCTGGTCAGGTCTTTGGTTGGAAATAGTCATAGGCACAGAATACTTATCAAATAACATATACAGTCAGCTCTCGATAAATCCAACTCGAAGGAATTGTCTGTTCGCGCTATGGCTCAGCGAATTCAGTCCGATTTTGATGAAATTTAGTACAAAAATCTTTCGTCTATTTGTAAAGGTCAAGTTCATTAACCAGAAGAATCGGATGATTAAATGCTTAAAACTTTGAAGTAATTGGTTTTGTTTATTCAAACAATTCTTTTTGTCTGTTTTTATATCTTGTTATTTTTCAATCGCTTATTGTAGAAGAATGTATTTGAAAATATAACAGGAGAATTAAAATAAGAGAATTAAAAAAACAAAAAATGACATCAACAGCATAAAGGCAGTTAAAAATATTCACAAGACGTCTTCGAATCTCTCTCTTGGAAAGCTATATTTCTAACAATAATTTTTTATTCTGGTGCTAATGGCCTATGTAGTCGAAGCACCCTAAAAGAAAGAAAAAAATTCAAAAAAGATTTTTTTTCTTTCTTTTCGGGTGCTACGACTATCTAGGCCATTAGCACCACAATACAAAATTATTGTTAGAAATATAGCTTTCCAAGAGAGAGATTCGAAGATGTCTTGTGAATATTTTTAACTGCCTTTATGCTGTTGATGTCATTTTTTGTATTTTTTTTGTTTTAAATTTCATTTATTTGTAGAATTAGTACTGTAGTAAAAGAACACAAGAATATGTGAAACGTTTTGATATTTTTAAATGCATTGAACTCTGAAATAATATCTGAATAATAATAATAATATTACTTTTAACATTTTTAAAAGTATGTTGTTGAAAACTTGAATTGGGTAGAGGCGGAGTAATGTAGGCATATGATATACGAAGCCATGTGGAATATTCTATGCATTTTTGATGTGCGTTACAGAATGCACCCAAGGATCCTCTTAAGCCGTGGAGAACAATACGCTGGTATCGTAATTCCAAAACGAATCGTGTCCATTAACTACCAGCATAGTCCCACCAAAGAAGGCAGTCCCACGGGACAATTCGACGACCAGATGCCAAACCACTGGTAGGAATGAGACGGGTTCAATATGCTCCCTTCGCTCCCACGGTCCACCCCCTCGCGGAAGCAGTGCCCCGATCTGCGGGAGGATTTCAGATCCGTTCCCAGAGGACGCACACTTGACCCTTAGTGAATCACAGCACAAGGCCGGTGCGCATCGCCTATTGTGCGCGGCGGCGCTCGCTTTTTAAGCCCATTTGCTTTTCTATACAAACACACGATCAATATAATGGCGTCTGATTGGAGGAATAGTGCCCTACTTTCATGGTTAGCTTGTACCAGCTTTACGAGGAGGTCTGACTAGCAGGATCTGCGTCATCTTCCTGTATTTCCAAATAATACTTATCGTTCGTGTGATTTGGTAAGTTTAGAGAAGATACTCTAAATATTTCAACATCAATAGGACAAAACTCTCGGAAAAATCAAGTATTGTTTGACTTTGAGGAAACCTGTTCTAATTTTATTCTTGAGGAAATGAATTATGCTCTTGAAGACTTCCCTTCCATCTCAAGAGAGGAAGTCAATTAAGAAGTGTTGTTTAACGAGGGCAGGAATTTGGAAATCATGAAATTTTAATATTATATTAGATTCTCTATCATGAGACGATAACTCAGGCACAGAACATAAAAAAGTGGTCTGTTCCAAAGACAATACATATATTATTATGAATTTCAACACACCGAATCCGAATCCGGAGTCCGTTTCTCCCCATCACGTCAGGTTTAAGATCAGTTGAAGGTAAAGTTTCAAATTAAGTCGTTTAAGAAGAGACAACTAGAGCTTCCATGGTTTCGAGGGTCGCTGAATTCGAATCCGAGATCTGCTTCACCCTATTGGCGCAAAATCAAGGTCATTTCATGGACATTTTACACCAGATTTTTGTAAAATATTGATTAAATAAACATTGACTTTGCGCCGATGGGGCGAAACAGACCCCGGATTCGAATTCAGCGTGCCGAAATACGTAAGAATATACGGTGTCTTTGGCACAGATCACTTATTTTGTTTTGTGTGCCTGTGTAATTCTCCCTGTGCACATTCCATATATTACTATTGGTCTAAATATTGATTAGAAACTTTGGCGAAGAAAGCATTGTAATCAAAAAAAAGGAACAGATCATTACTGATTTCTCCCTATTCCGCCCAAGGATAAAATATCTTGGGCATACGATGGCCAACCTAATGTGAAGGAATTTAACAATAATGAACGGATCATTTGAGATAGTTTTCAATTCTTCTCATGAGAAGGACTCGAGTTCATTGGCATACGATTGAAGAGAACCTTCGACGAGTGAAGTACTCAAGTCAACCAACAATAATAGATCATTAGAAACTGCACCTAACACAACGAGTCGATATGTTCTGCATTTTATAGTTAATATCTTAGAGGAATGAAGTATTCAATGGCTCCAAGTTCCGCTCAAAGATCGAAATTCGATATCTCGGGCGAAATATGGCCAAGAACCTAATTAAGGTAATTATTCAAGTCACCAAAAAAGAACGGATCATCACAAATTATTACCTATTCCGTTCTTACACAACAAATCGATATCTTTGGTATAAGACTGATGAGGAAGGAAGTATTTAAGTCAAAAGAACGGATCACTTGCTATTGAAGTATTATAATATTCTAGGAATACAATCACCCGATTCTTCCCTAATCTTAAAAAAAAAAAAAAAAAAAAAAAAAAAAAAAAAAAAAACAGATCATTACTGATTCCACCGTATTTCGCCTAAAAGGACAAATCGATATCTTTAGCATTCGATTGATGCTAAAGATATCGGTGGTTTGATTTAAACCACCAAACAAGAACAGATCATTAGTGATTGCTCCTTATTCTTCCGAAAGATGATTCATCCTACCATATAGCAAAAAACGTATTGAAATCCCCGACCAGGAACAGATCGTTAGATATCTCGCAAAAAGGAACTATGTGATAAATAAACGTTTGGAGGACAATAGTATTGAAATCGCGGAAAAATAAGTTCATTAGAGATTGCTCTAAATTCCAGTCAAAGATAAACAATCGATATACTTGGTATTCGATTGATAAGATCCTTAAAGGAAGGAAGTATTGAAATCTCTGAATGAGATCTGGTGATGAGTGAATGCTCATAATTAGAGCTGCATACCGGATCCTTGCTTCCCCCTGATTAATTCATAAGAAGCCCGAGGGGAAAGCCCGGAAGTCTGAGGGGGCCCCCGATTTTCCTAAGTGGTCCCCCTCGGAGTAAGACACACCTGGTCTGCCAGGTGGTGAGACCTGCCCCGGTGTAGCCCCACAATACACCACATGATTTTAATGTGCTCCTTGATTTGAAGCTGCCACCTTTGGGTGCCCCCGCGGCAAACACTGAACAACTGTTTGTACCTCTATCGTCAATCCAGCTTTCTAAAGGGTCTGCTTGCTCGGTTGTTTGCTTTTGGCATTGATGGTGGCTCATTGAAACGGCAGGTGATTCAATTACATTTTAGTATCACTTTTCAAAACCTCATCAGTTTCATGGCTTACGATAGCCTAGAATTGTAGGCTTGTACGTGTCATAAAGCACACAATTCTGAAGCAAACATCATTCATCTTAGAGGAAATAAGGTTCTAATGCATATTAGAAGTAGTTTCTGCAAGCCCATCATTCATTTTTGGAACCTCTAACACAACTTCCATTGTATTTTTAGATTATCTGTGACCGTTGCCTTCTTGGCTTGTTTAAAGCCCTGTAAAATAACCTTCAGGACGAAACTGAACCAATTGACATAAGGCAATGAAGCTTTCTGGAATCGACTTTAAAGTCAGTCATATGTAAAAAACTGAACTGTTATTATAATCAGTTATAGTATAATAATCTGTTTTGATGGACATTCCTACTGATAATATAATCAAATCTTATTATCTTTTTTTATAATCAAGATCAAACGACAGACAGTTCAATGTTTCTTCCTTGTTGAGTTATAGTAAACGTTGCCCGATCTTGCACGTTTTTCTCCTGCTCCAAGTTGGGAAACTCATCACTCACTCATGTGTCATTGTTGACTTTGACATATCCAAGACAGCTAGTTCCTAATCTTGGCTTCTTCGGTGGCATTGGCTCGTATTTGTACATCAAATGGTTAATAAGTTCACCCAGTGATGCGATTAGAAGGTGTTGATCAGAAATTTCGACGTTTCAATATTTTGACCGGATGACAAAAACATCAGACATTTTAATAATATAAGATACAAAATAATTTTGTATACACCAAATAATAAAGTTCGGAACTCAAAGAAATAAACACAATGAAATGACAACATTTTTTTTTCTTGCTAAACAACAACAAACAGTTTGCAAGTTACAATATTTAGTGGCTTAAGACAAGGTTGGATAATTTCGGATTTTTGGTTTCTTGGACACAGAAATCACGGTTCGGCCTGGAAATGTGTTCACATTTCCTGCATTTCTTCTAAATACATGGCTATCATATAAATAAATGATAAAGAAAAAAAGTGTCATAAAACCTTTAAAAATAACTTAAATAAGATTACTTACTTCATAAAAAAATATTTTATTATTATTAAATTTTTTTTATTTCCAATTTCTCAATTCCCGGGGAATTCCATACTACGGAAATGGTACCAGCCCCTCCCCCCCATATTATTTTCTATATACGCCCATGCCTACATACATATTTTGATAATTTTCGGGCAATATTAATGAATAATGGGAAGGGGGGCTGAGACCATATCCAGAATCTGGAATACTAACAATTTAGAACTTGAAATAGTTTTAGGCAAGTAAAACGCTATTAAACCTAAAATAAAATATTTTTTAAGAACTAAGTGATCTTATTTAATTTATTTTAAGGGTTTTATGACACATTTTTAGCATCAAATCAAGATTTCGGGATGGGGGGGAGGCTCAGCCCCCCCTTATATACGCTACTGCTAATGAATTCGACTGATTACCGAATTCATCTAAACGCTAGTGTGTAAACACGCTCACGCGTATGCGTGTAAGTATATATAACCCTTTTACAGGTATTTTATGAATATTTCATATCTTGTAGACAGTATAAAGAAATAAACCTCTTCAGAATGTCCCAGAAATTAAATTCTGAGATAAATAAAAACGGATATGTAATATTTCCTCCAATAAAAGCTACTGACCCCCCCCCATTCCGAACATTACAAATTACTACAAATATAACATATGATGCTATTTGTGGCGACAAACAACCAATGAATGTATAATAATGACACATCAATGCCGAAACGATGAAAGCAGACATCATCCGGGGATATTGATGTAGCAGCAACAGCATGTAATAGCTAGTTATAGGGGTGGTAGTTCCCTCCCCTGTGATGTAGGTAGTTCAGTCTTATGCTGCTAGATGGCATGCAACTCGTATACGAGGGTACCAACTCACCATTCTCAAGGCATATATATATATATATATATATATATATTGTCAGTACGTTCTAAATTGATTTACACGTATAAATATAGAAGCCTTTGTTTATTAAAAGAAATATATTTTAAATGAATTATTAATTATCATATACTTAGGAATTTTCTTAAAAAAAAAAAAAAAAAAAAAAAAAAAAAAAAAAAAAAAAAAAAAAAAAAAAAAAAAAAAAAAAAAAAAAACTCATCAGGCTGGTATTTGAACCCAGGTCCTGCAGTTTTACACTCGGCTGCCTTGCCAATTAGGATTTAGAAGAGAGAGGGTGGGGTTAACTCAGTGTCACAACACTCCACTAATATACTGAAGGACCTGAGTTCGAAACTTGGGCACGGCTAAAAATTGTATCTTCTAGTGTCGGCGTTTGAGGGTTGGATTCTGGGTTCCAGACTGTTTCTAGGACCACCTGGCACATGAGTCTGCTGGAGTATAGTACTGACCACACTATCTACCAAGTGTGCCGAATGGTCAGGAATCAGATATGTCCACAGTATCTTCCGTTTTGGACCCTTGTGGATTTTTATTATTAAAGTATGACAGATTAATTCGTCCAATAAGACCAGATTTTTAGATAGTGAGTTTTGGACGCGCCAACATCCTTTGGACCTGGACGTATCAAACAAAACTGTAACAAGATTATGCCTCGCTCCAAGTGTCCTTAGACGAACCCAACACCTAAACCAGTGTCCTTGCATACTCAAACCTGACTTTTCCCCTAGTTTCCAGATCTACCCTCAGATGTACTGCTCAGCTGGTTCTGAATTAGGTAATACATTTTCATTGATAGTCACACCTTTTTACAAATAAATCAAACCTTGAAGTACAGAACGAGTTCATGATCGTACCAACATCCTTTGAACTCAGACAACTTCGACAAGACTTTACTAAGATTATGCTTCGCTCCAAGTCGTTGATTCATCCTGATTAGTATGTACGCTACACTCCGCCCCATCAAAACCATCTCGATGTTTATGTGCAACAAGGTTCTCCAAGTGCATCCAAAGTGCCGATAACCTTCCCTGAATTTATAGACTTCCCTTCGAACCACCTTCTACTCGGAGTAATGCCTCGATATACTAGTCAATAAACGCTGTTCTGATAAGGCTTTCTTTACGATGATTGCAGTAAATATTGGAGTAATGGATTCATGCTTCATTCCCGGGTGGTTCTACTATTGAAGAAGATATCTACAACAATTTCTTTTAATGTCCATCGATAGCACTAGAGGATATTTGGATAGCCCAATACAAATATTAATATATCTCTCTTTGATTGGTTGGACCGCGTTTCTGATTACCAACTAAAAAAAATTAATTCATGTAGTGGCCTGCTGAAAAAAAAAACCTCCTGCAAGAGCACAGATAGCACTTACCTAACGATTTTATGCTTATAAAAAAAAAAAAAAAAATGGATATTTGTTCGTAAAAATAAGTGATAATATCTATTTGCATATTTATGCCCTAATAATACTGCAGCACTGAATGGTCTTGCTAATTCTACAGCACTGAAAGGTCTTGCTAATTCTACAGCACTGAAAGGTCTTGCTAATTCTACAGCACTGAAAGGTCTTGCTAATACTACAGCACTGAATGGTCTTGCTAATTCTACAGAACTGAAAGGTCTTGCTAATTCTACAGCACTGAAAGGTCTTGCTAATTCTACAGCACTGAAAGGTCTTGCTAATTCTACAGCACTGAAAGGTCTTGCTAATTCTACAGCACTGAAAGATCTTGCTAATTCTACAGCACTGAAAGGTCTTGCTAATTCTACAGCACTGAATGGTCTTGCTAATTCTACAGCACTGAAAGGTCTTGCTAATTCTATAGCACTGAAAGGTCTTGCTAATTCTACAGCACTGAAAGGTCTTGCTAATTCTACAGCACTGAAAGGTCTTGCTAATTCTACAGCACTGAATGGTCTTGCTAATACTGCAGCACTGAATGGTCTTGCTAATTCTACAGCACTGAAAGGTCTTGCTAATTCTACAGCACTGAAAGGTCTTGCTAATTCTACAGCACTGAAAGTGTTTTAGGTACCAATTAGAAACACTGTAATTGCTTTCAAGTCATTATTGGAATCTATTGAGAAGTTATCGCTGACCGTTGGAATTGCGAATTTTTGTCAGAAAATGCGTTTTAGTTTTGCCGTCGTTTCGGCTTGAAATACACACCTGCATCAGGGCTGTAGCAAGGACGAACGAAGTTAATGCTCATTTATGTACTGGAGGAATATAACATAAAAAATAATAAATATATTAAGCTTTATGATGGTAAATATGGTAATTGTGTTATAATTAAGGTTTGAATTTGTGACTGACAAAGATAAAGTGTTAAATAATCGCCACCCTTATTACTAACCCCTCTGCGACTTGTCAATCTTCGGAACTGCTATATTCTGAAAGGATTACTAATAGTTTCGGGTTGGTGTCTTGTGTTTAGTTGTCAGTAGTAGTGTGTTGAAGTGGCATATTGTTGTATAAACGCATGCGGACTGTAGATAGGCGACTCCTTTTGTATTAGTTTTGTCAATGGTCGTATTTAGATGCGAGATTGTTATCATTTGCTTGAGATCTATTCCATACTTATTCATCCATTACCAAACATTGGTTATAGCCATTACCAAAGAGATACAAAATTGAAAGTAGTTGGATACAGTATCAAAACTTAAAATATGTGTAGCTTAAAAAAAAAAAAAAATCAATAATATTATTGGGAGGTAAGTCTTGTTTAGGGTTTCATAAACATCTTCTTACTTTTACCAAAGTAAAAGTATGGCAGATGCAGATATTCAGCAAAGATAGACGATACAATCTGCAGTTTCTTCATTTTTCCCAACCTCGGGACACTTGGAGGTAGATGTTGACAGGAGAAACCGCAGACAATACAGAAACTTGCACAATACAGAAAGCATCATTTATATTGTGCCGATGAAAGGGACCTTCTTCCAGCTAGATTTGTTACCTATTTTTCGGATATTGTTGAAGTAGGTAGGTAAATCTCCAACAGCTGCCCTACCTTAGGTAACCATTAATCCCCCAGTCCTAGGGAGGCCATCTCCAGGTCGTCGTGCATAATACGTTATGCCAATCAGCTGATATTTAGAAGAAACAATAAGACATATTCATTGTTTAGGTTCACGTAGGCAGAAGGTGGTCCTACGTGAAACTAAACAAACTACGTACTCCACTTGGATACTAGCAGGAGTACTCTTCATCTAAACTCTTTAAAAATAAGCCTACATACATGAAGTTCTAAGTTTCTACACCTGCCAAGAGGCTCTACGTACAAAACGGGCCATCTACAGGGATTTATAAGGAATATTTCATAAAATCGGGGTGGGTATTGAAGGCTATTTTCATGGCACCATGGAAATGAGAGCAGCTTCAATCAACATGATCCTGACTGAAATAGCCAAACTTGAGGGAGATAGGTAAACCTGCTTCCTACACAGTCCCACCTCCTGTACAAAGAACTAGAATTACAAGAAAGCGGCGCTTCTTACATAGCAGATGGCAGAGGACTCTATGAATTAATGCTGATAATAATACCAAGAGCAGAGATGTTCCACCTTAATAAGAAGCTTTGGCGAATAGGAGAGAGGTCCCGCTGCTCTATGTGCAAGTTGAAGACACCTCCCATTTCCTTGCAGTATGTCCTGATGGAGTTTAGGCTCAAATATTATGGCAAAACATCTTTTATTAAGGAAGAATTAGTGAAGGGGCTAAATTGGGAAGTCCTCTGCAATTACCTTCACACCATTTGTAAATACTGACAATATTTAATACATGAGTTTAATTCCTGATTATATATAGAATTAACGTATGGTATATACCCACAAGTAAAGTATTAAATGATATATACAATTAATTATAACATATATATAATTAAAGTATGAGTTATGATTTGATTTCTATTATTGTATATATTTTCCAAGATTAGATTAGTCAGAGTTTGATATTATTTTAATTCTATTGTTCCTTAACTATTTATTTTCATTGATTATAGAGGAAACATTAAAACAAACACCTTCTTTTTATATTTCTCATTGATTATTCTCTCACACTGTGCACGCAAATTACCACTCCAGCTGATCTTGGCGTTGCCCAAGATTTTTTTTAAATTTGAATCAATTTTTGATAGAGCAATTAATGTACATCTTAGAAGAAAAATGTATTTAGTTTATTTATTTATGTAGATAAAAGGCAAATAATTATAACTAGTTATTTATAAAAATGTCAGTACAATAAAAACATCAAACAGACTTTCTTAAAGTTAAGAAACGGTAAATACTCAGTAATAGCACGTTTATTATTTATTTTAAAAAATATTTTTTATTTAGTTATCGCGATCAGGAGAAGAAGTACTAGTATGCCTTATGTTAGTAAAATGTGGTTCGTAGATGTTTCAAAGATGGTTTGATTTGTCTACAAATTATCTTTGACTAGAATCACTTAAGTAAATACCAATAGCAGAAAAAATTATGATCATGGGAGGAAGTATAAAAGGAGATAATTTTGGACATTTATCTGTCAAAATACAGAGATCATCCTTGTAAAAAGAAATCGAAAAACTCGTTTCAGGAGGTATTTTTTACTGACCATTCGAAGAATTGTGGACTCGAGACGGACAAACATCCCCATGACAATAGAGTTATATAGCCAGAACCCCAGACACGATATTCCATTGTGTAGGAGAATATTTGATCCAACTCCTTGTGAAGAACCTTACCTGGACCTCAAGGTGTTCCTGAGGACTCGTGCCGTCAGCGGTCATCCTTCTTGGCAGCTAAATCCGCGAAAAGCGCGGGACGTTACACAAAAGAGTCAGGTGACTGACGCAAGCAGATGCTTCCACCGAACAGCTGGCTAAACCATTTCAATAGGCGCGTGCTTGGTCCCCCCTTCTAACGGTCGTGTGATTGTATCCACGCCGCACTCTCGACCGTGTTGTGTGTGTGCGCTATTTAAAGAAAGCTACATATAGAGTCGGACCACCTTCCCTTTCTTCCCTCTTCTAGATCTACCACAAACCTGCCTCTCTGATCCAGATGTGTCACTTTACGGCGGAGGAAACGTACGTCATGGTTTGGCGACGGAAGGGAGTACGTCCAAGCAAGCCATATGTCTCTGTAGTTAGTGCTGGCTTTGAGCGAGGGAATCATTTGCGTTTTAAACACTTTGAGCTAGTCCAGGCTCCACTAGCGTGTTACTCTTAACTTTCTGTGTCTGCAGAAAATCTCCATGTTTGCATACTTAGACCAGCGTTTGATCAAGTATTTTTTGGCTCAAGTACTACTTGTTAGTAATTCACAATAAATTATACCACTTGTTTAAAATTCTCACACGCAGGAGCTGTGTCATCTAAGCACGTTCTCATTCTATTCCTAGTGTCACTAAGGAAAGTTTGGAATAGGGACGGTTAATAGTTTGTTTTTATCTTTCGTGAAAAATGTAAACAAACATTCCAAAGAAATCTTAAAGAGAAGCAAGAATTTAGGTGCTACAATCCACAGGAATCTACGATTATCCTAAGCGGAAATTACTCACTCCGCACACTCAATTCTCAGTCCAGTTTATCATTTACTCTACTTCTTCTAGTAAAATACTCATTTTACTATTAATTGAAATAAAAAAAATAAATTAAAAACTGAGTTAAACAGAGACAAAAACCCGTTTAAAAGAACGAAACTGATACTTTCGAATTTTAAGAACCAGTTGTTCCAAAGATTGCAGAAAAATCCGTATTTTTAAGAACATATATTAAGATTTCAAATAAATACCTTCTATTTACCACGATTTCCCGACCGTTTTTGAGACGTTTAAGAAAATCCCAACAAAAATTCAGAGAAAAGCTCATTTTTTTCTTGAACCTTTAATATGGTTTCATTTGATTCCACACGCCAGATTATCAAAACAAAATTTACCTTCAAAGCTATAATCGTAAAACCGTACTCGCTTTGAAATTATTTCGCGCGAATTTTGCCAAAAAACAGAGTTCCAATATGGGAATTTCTACTGGCTAACTGCTTGATTGAACCAAGGTATTTTTGTACATAATTTTGTCGAAATTGGGCCTATTTTGAGGCTGCTAGGACGTGACTTTATGTATAAACAAATTTAAACCACCAATATGTTTATGACCAGTAGGATCTGCGACGTCATCCACCTGTGGATTGCATCTTAAGGTTAACGTCATGAGCGGGTAACCTCCCCTTAGAGGGAAAGCGGAAACACGCCATAATCCCTGTATTTCCTGCCACTTGCAGGACACGCGGTGTAGTGAAGATAGTGCAGCGCCATCACAACACTGGCGGTGATATCGCAACATACTGATGGCAAAAAAGAGCTTAAGTTATAAAATTATTCCGATCATCCATTCTACAGATAATAACAAATATATTGTATGATATTATTAACTGATTTTTTTTTTTTAATTTACTAATACCTGTACATGAGCCTATAGTGTATCTATGAGTAATTTACTAATACCTGTACATCAGCCTATAGTGTATCTATGAGTAATTTACTAATACCTGTACATGAGCCTATAGTGTATCTATGAGTAATTTACTAATACCTGTACATCAGCCTATAGTGTATCTATGAGTAATTTACTAATACCTGTACATCAGCCTATAGTGTATCTATGAGTAATTTACTAATACCTGTACATCAGCCTATAGTGTATCTATGAGTAATTTACTAATACCTGTACATCAGCCTATAGTGTATATATGAGTAATTTACTAATACCTGTACATCAGCCTATAGCGTATATATGAGTAATTTACTAATACCTGTACATCAGCCTATAGTGTATCTATGAGTAATTTACTAATACCTCTACATGAGCCTATAGTGTATCTATGAGTAATTTACTAATACCTGTACATCAGCCTATAGTGTATCTATGAGTAATTTACTAATACCTGTACATCAGCCTATAGTGTATCTATGAGTAATTTACTAATACCTGTACATCAGCCTATAGTGTATCTATGAGTAATTTACTAATACCTGTACATCAGCCTATAGTGTATCTATGAGTAATTTACTAATACCTGTACATCAGCCTATAGTGTATCTATGAGTAATTTACTAATACCTGTACATCAGCCTATAGCGTATATATGAGTAATTTACTAATACCTGTACATCAGCCTATAGCGTATATATGAGTAATTTACTAATACCTGTACATCAGCCTATAGTGTATCTATGAGTAATTTACTAATACCTCTACATGAGCCTATAGTGTATCTATGAGTAATTTACTAATACCTGTACATCAGCCTATAGTGTATCTATGAGTAATTTACTAATACCTGTACATCAGCCTATAGTGTATCTATGAGTAATTTACTAATACCTGTACATGAGCCTATAGTGTATATATGAGTAATTTACTAATACCTGTACATCAGCCTATAGTGTATCTATGAGTAATTTACTAATACCTGTACATCAGCCTATAGTGTATCTATGAGTAATTTACTAATACCTGTACATCAGCCTATAGGGTATCTATGAGTAATTTACTAATACCTGTACATCAGCCTATAGTGTATCTATGAGTAATTTACTAATACCTGTACATCAGCCTATAGTGTATCTATGAGTAATTTACTAATACCTGTACATCAGCCTATAGTGTATATATGAGTAATTTACTAATACCTGTACATCAGCCTATAGCGTATATATGAGTAATTTACTAATACCTGTACATCAGCCTATAGTGTATCTATGAGTAATTTACTAATACCTCTACATGAGCCTATAGTGTATCTATGAGTAATTTACTAATACCTGTACATCAGCCTATAGTGTATCTATGAGTAATTTACTAATACCTGTACATCAGCCTATAGTGTATCTATGAGTAATTTACTAATACCTGTACATGAGCCTATAGTGTATATATGAGTAATTTACTAATACCTGTACATCAGCCTATAGTGTATCTATGAGTAATTTACTAATACCTGTACATCAGCCTATAGTGTATCTATGAGTAATTTACTAATACCTGTACATCAGCCTATAGTGTATCTATGAGTAATTTACTAATACCTGTACATCAGCCTATAGTGTATCTATGAGTAATTTACTAATACCTGTACATCAGCCTATAGTGTATCTATGAGTAATTTACTAATACCTGTACATCAGCCTATAGTGTATCTATGAGTAATTTACTAATACCTGTACATCAGCCTATAGTGTATCTATGAGTAATTTACTAATACCTGTACATCAGCCTATAGCGTATATATGAGTAATTTACTAATACCTGTACATCAGCCTATAGTGTATCTATGAGTAATTTACTAATACCTGTACATCAGCCTATAGTGTATCTATGAGTAATTTACTAATAACTGTACATCAGCCTATAGTGTACATATGAGTAATTTACTAATACCTGTACATCAGCCTATAGTGTATCTATGAGTAATTTACTAATACCTGTACATCAGCCTATAGTGTATCTATGAGTAATTTACTAATACCTGTACATCAGCCTATAGTGTATCTATGAGTAATTTACTAATACCTGTACATCAGCCTATAGTGTATCTATGAGTAATTTACTAATACCTGTACATCAGCCTATAGTGTATCTATGAGTAATTTACTAATACCTGTACATCAGCCTATAGTGTATCTATGAGTAATTTACTAATACCTGTACATCAGCCTATAGTGTATATATGAGTAATTTACTAATACCTGTACATCAGCCTATAGCGTATATATGAGTAATTTACTAATACCTGTACATCAGCCTATAGCGTATATATGAGTAATTTACTAATACCTGTACATCAGCCTATAGCGTATATATGAGTAATTTACTAATACCTGTACATCAGCCTATAGCGTATATATGAGTAATTTACTAATACCTGTACATCAGCCTATAGCGTATATATGAGTAATTTACTAATACCTGTACATCAGCCTATAGCGTATATATGAGTAATTTACTAATACCTGTACATCAGCCTATAGCGTATATATGAGTAATTTACTAATACCTGTACATCAGCCTATAGCGTATCTATGAGTAATTTACTAATACCTGTACATCAGCCTATAGTGTATCTATGAGTAATTTACTAATACCTGTACATCAGCCTATAGTGTATCTATGAGTAATTTGAAAGTGTGCTGTAATCCTAGACATCTGCTACTAGGAGAAGGTGTGTCTGCGAATCATTAGTATTATAAAAGGGCTGTTCTGATTGGCAGTCAGTAATGAACTGGATATCCTATCTACTGTTTACTGATTGCTTGTCAGTAGGACGCATGCGCAAAACAAGACAGCATGTCGACCAATCAGGATGATGTATTTTGATTGTTCCTCCCACTCCTTACTGTAGAATATAAACAATGTAATCACTGATAAGGATCTCGGCTGGCGCTTTTCCCTCAGCTCCTCAGTGGGCGGAATTACTAACTGTTTTCGACATCCGTAGTAGGCTGTAGAAGCATCCAGCTGTACCGAGTAGATCATGTTTTCGGTAGAGTGATACCTATATCACTATTGCTCAGTGAAATTAGCTACGAAAAGTCTATTAATGAACCAAAATCGTTGGATGGGGGGGGGGGGGTCCGTTATTCAAATAGGTAACACATAGCAATAATAGGAACTGAAGTTATGGTTGGTACTAGCCTAGGATTTCCAGAAACATCTATATTTCGAAGGTTTTGGCAGAGTCTTCGCCAAGAAATGCATAGGGGATGGAGGAAGACCACGATAGGTGACCATGGTAATATCGTCCCTACCATGTCATACTATCGAATATGCAAATCGGAGCAAACTAGGGAACCAACATATTCTATCCATTGACCAAGTAATATATTGAAGAATGGTCTTATTCGATACTTTATTTAAGGCATTAAAGGCTATTCTAAAGGGGTTAGAGTTGTGACAAATAGCAACAAGCTGTATCGTCCACAATCCAAGACCAAATTCTCGAATCTAAGAATCGAGATTTCGCATATTCGATAGCATTTTTGCTGTACCCATCAGAGATGGGCATAATTTTATTTATAAATAAAAATACGAATTTATTCGTACTTCATATATTTGTGAATACGAATATGAATAAATTCAAACTTCATATATTTGTGAATACGAATATAAGTAAATTTGTACTTCATATATTTGTGAATACGAATATAAATAAATTCGTACTTCATATATTTTTGAATACGAATATAAATAAATTCGTATTCAAAAGTGTGAATATGAATTTATTTTTATTCACATATATTAAATATAAAAATACAAATAAAATTTTATTCCCAAATTTTTCTGCGGATAAAAATAAATTCACAGAAAAAATTGTAAATAATCACAAAAAATGTGAATATTTATAAAAAATCAAGCGATTAGAAAAAAATCACATTCAAATATAGGAATAAAAATTTATTCACATTTTAATTTGTGAATAAAAATTTATTCACAATCAAATCCGCAAATAAATTATGAATTTATTCTCATTAAGATGATATTACGAAAGTTATTGAAGGTGATTTTTTTTTTTTTAAAGGGGTTTAACGTCCAGGTTATTAGCGCCTGGATTTTTTGTTTACCCCGAGTCCGCCACGGGACCACCAGCCATGCTGCAGGGACACAGTTTGTCATCTGTACCTAGATAAAAAAAAAAAAAAAAAAAAAAAAAAAAAATCATCTTAATACGAATAAATTCATAATTTATTTGCGATTATTATTGTGAATAAATTTTTATTCACAAATTATAATGTGAATAAATTTTTATTCGTATATTTTAATGTGATTTTTTTTGTAATCACTTGATTTTTTTGTAAATATTCATATTTTTTTGTGATTATTTACAATTTTTTCTGTGAATTTATTTTTAGTCGCAGAAAAATTTGCGAATAAAATTTTATTTGTATTTTTATATTTAATATATGTGAATAAAAATAAATTCGTATTCACACTTATGAATACAAATTTATTCATATTCGTATTCATAAATATATGAAGTACGAATAAATTCGTATTTTTATTTATAGATAAAATTATGCCCATCTCTGGTACCTATGAAGTATTGACTTACGATTTTTAGCATGTTGAATCCATAAAATTCATAATTTCCAAAGTTCAGATTTGAAAACAGGTTAAGAGAAAGCATGAGACAGCTTGGAGATGGCAATAAAACTAAGGATATGTTATATGTGATATTGTATTATACAAGACAATGTTTTGTGTATACTTGTTATAATTTAGTAGAACCATCTCATAAAGTTGCTGAATTTGTTGTTTATATTTGGAGAATCATATGTCATCATGATAGGATTATATTTTGATTATTTTAAATGGGCTAATCTACTGGTTGTATATGTTACATATACATATATTACAGTAATAATGAATGAATGTGTGTTTTTATCATCAGCTGATATGTTTATATATAATTGATTCTATATGTTTGCAGAAAAACAAGCCTCCGACATATGTGAAACCTGACATTAACCTCCGCTCAATTCTAACCTGCTCCCAGAAAGCGGACATAACTCTGTTTTAATGTCATACTTATAAAGCAGAAACAGGTATCTTTATTATAATACAGAGTCGTAAAGATGTTCCTCAGCCGAAATTGTAAAAAGGAACGAGACCAGATATTTTCTGAGCGGGGGGAGGGAGACATCGCGTGAACGGTAGCAACACGGTGTTGAGTTTTATGTCGCTCTTGGGTGGTCCGTTCTGCATCCTTATCGCCTCCGTATCGCCCACCGATCGCTCATTCGTAGCATACGATAGGACTGCTGTTTCTCCTCTAATGGAATCCGGGCGGGAGATTTATGCGCCAAAAGAAAAATGGATTCTTGAAAGAGCTTTCAGGGATCCGGCTGAAGAATGACTTGGCTCTGCGGATCAATCAAGATAGCCCAGATCTAAATAGCGGTTCTAAGTTCGGCTTACTGATATCTGTCGGTATCGATTTCCGATCAGTTCGACCATAGTCCCAAATCAAATATCGAACAAATCCACTCAGAGAAACATTAGGTTCAAAACGAATTCAATTTAAATCCTTTAATATTGAATTATTGAGAACACATTTTTCACCATGGAAATTTTCAATATTGAGATAATCGATGTTTCATCAGAATCGTTTTTAAAAAAAAAATGATATTTTTTTTTCGTTTTTATCGGCGCATCAACTATTTGGCTATTAGCGCCGGGCTATCTACGGGTTGCCACCCTTTTATAATGCCAACAGCACGTGGTCGGTCACCCATTCAGGTTCTGACCACGCCCGACGTTGCTTAACTTCGCTGATCTACGGGAACCGGTGCAAAAAATTATATTAAGCAAAACATGAGTTTTAGTAATTTCCAAATCAATCTACCACTTGGGTTGCACTCAATTCAATTTTAGAAAACTTATTTCAAATCTTAATATATATGTGTGTATATATATATATATTATTTATCCTAAAGCTGAGGGGGGGGGGTCATTAAAGTCGTATAACATTCGTTTTCCACACTTTCGTTCTATATTTTGTGCCCGATATTATTAAATAACTTGAATATTTCTCTAATAAGACATTATTAAATTAGAATAGAATTTCATTTTTATTAAATATTACATTTCTCTTATAATTCATGCATATATGACTTCTGGGAAGGACATTAAAACCAGTACATGAATATCGTTTTTATTGTCGTCTAATTGAACGGCGAGGCAACATTTGTTCCAGTTTCATCTCATGTTACAAATGTTACGAAGACTACTGAGGAAAATAGTGATTAGGATTAATTATCTTTTGTAGAAAATGAAGATTTTTAGTATTTATTATTTTAGTGGCTTACAATATAATAGTTTTTCGATCCGTATAATACAGATTATGCACTCAGCAATCTGAGGGTTCATATTTGAATAACAAAAACGTCCTAAGAGTAACTTGAGATATTTTTGAGACATCTGGTTTTTAGTGTATAGCTATGGATATACGATTTTTTTAATTTCATGTATGATGTACCTTTCACACATCTGTGAAACTTATACGGATAATAGTTGAGAAATTACTGATTTTACGTGATTTTTTTGGTAGGTGTGCTTTGAGGGGTAGTTAGGGAAAACCGTCCTTCAAATCTTCACAATTTTTTTTCTTATCTTATAAGTGGTCCGAAAATTATGAAAAAAATACGCGAGGTACGCCTAATTAATAGCTTCAATTCATGTTGGTTTCATTTAAAGATCTAGTTTAGTTTCATAGGAAAACGACTTTGAAGTTAGGGGTTTCAACCCTTATTCCCCCAAAACGAGTACAGTTAGAGGTTTGATAATTGACGAAAAATTATTTCTAGGAGCTAGAAATAAAATAAATACATCAAAGTCAAGAAATACGCCACTGCAGATTTTATATGGAAACACGGTGAGACCCTTTATTACATGTACCTCATGCTTTCAGAGTATACATTTGCGCCTGTAATATTCAGCCTAGGTTTATGATATATAACAGTACAATCATTTTCTGCCAAAAATTCCCGCCAAATACAACTTCCGGTAACATGCCCAGTGAGGTCACATCCGTGGCATTTTCTTGTTACGTGTCAATTTCTGGGCACCCCCAGCCATAAGTAATATCCATATCAAAAGATAATAATTATTACTATGTAAGGTAAATGTCCAGTTTTAACTGCGATGAAAGTTCGAAGGGGATTTGCTACGGAATCTAATCGCTAAGCGTAAAATTGCCCATTAACACTTTAATAGCTCGGCAAATGTAGCGATGAGATAAAAAATAATAACAAAAAAAAAAAAATACTAACTAAATGTAGCTGAGTTCTATCTCGGTGTAATTATGGCCATTAAACAAACTAAATGGAATATGCAAATCAGATGCATAATTACTTCCCGAAAGAAATATACCCAGAGAAAAATAGTGCAACACAAAAAACCCTCAAGTTTAAAACAGTCCGACTCGCAGGAACTGCGTCATCGTAGCGCGATTCCGTACAAATCCCTAGTGTTATTAGTAAAGGAATTGGAAGTAGTTATTGGTAGGTTTTCATCTTTCATGAAAAATCTATATATCAGTATGTTTGTTCCTTTTACAAATCTACACCGTTTGACCGATTTTGACCAACCTTGGCACACAGGTAGGTCTTAATACGCGAAATAGGCTAGGTCAAAATAGTCAAATTTTAAAATTTGGTCAAAAGGTCAAAAGTTTTGATGAAGAAAATTTGGCTACACTGAACCATTCAGATTCTGACGGCCATTTTGCATAAAGTCTCAAATTTATTTGTTGATGTTCTTGATAATTAGAATATCATCATGTAATGCAGTTTATTTCAATTTTATATCAACAGTCACTGTCTAACTAAAGAGCGCTGGCCTTTCTTTGATAAGAGCTATCTACTCGCAGGCTGTGGTGCTGGCCTCTGTCGGCTGCTTAATGAATTACTTGACAGATATAAACAAATGCATACCGTTTGACCGTTTTTGACGTAACTGGGTATACAGGTAGATCTTGATACGGGGAGAGTCATAGGCAGAAAGTAGGTGTAGCATGGCACACTGGGTAACAGCTAGTATACAGGTGGATCTTGATACGGGGAGAGTCATATGCAGAAAGTAGGTGTAGCATGGCACACTGGGTAACAGCTAGTATACAGGTGGATCTTGATACGGGGAGAGTCATAGGCAGAAAGTAGGTGTAGCATGGCACACTGGGTAACAGCTAGTATACAGGTAGATCTTGATACGGGGAGAGTCATAGACAGAAAGTAGGTGTAGCATGGCACACTGGGTAACAGCTAGTATACAGGTGGATCTTGATACGGGGAGAGTCATATGCAGAAAGTAGGTGTAGCATGGCACACTGGGTAACAGCTAGTATACAGGTGGATCTTGATACGGGGAGAGTCATAGGCAGAAAGTAGGTGTAGCATGGCACACTGGGTAACAGCTAGTATACAGGTGGATCTTGATACGGGGAGAGTCATAGGCAGAAAGTAGGTGTAGCATGGCACACTGGGTAACAGCTAGTATACAGGTAGATCTTGATACGGGGAGAGTCATAGGCAGAAAGTAGGTGTAGCATGGAACACTGGGTAACAGCTAGTATACAGGTAGATCTTGATACGGGGAGAGTCATAGGCAGAAAGTAGGTGTAGCATGGCACACTGGGGAACAGCTAGTATACAGGTAGATCTTGATACGGGGAGAGTCATAGGCAGAAAGTAGGTGTAGCATGGCACACTGGGTAACAGCTAGTATACAGGTAGATCTTGATACGGGGAGAGTCATAGGCAGAAAGTAGGTGTAGCATGGCACACTGGGTAACAGCTAGTATACAGGTAGATCTTGATACGGGGAGAGTCATAGGCAGAAAGTAGGTGTAGCATGGCACACTGGGTAACAGCTAGTATACAGGTAGATCTTGATACGGGGAGAGTCATAGACAGAAAGTAGGTGTAGCATGGCACACTGGGTAACAGCTAGTATACAGGTGGATCTTGATACGGGGAGAGTCATATGCAGAAAGTAGGTGTAGCATGGCACACTGGGTAACAGCTAGTATACAGGTGGATCTTGATACGGGGAGAGTCATATGCAGAAAGTAGGTGTAGCATGGCACACTGGGTAACAGCTAGTATACAGGTGGATCTTGATACGGGGAGAGTCATAGGCAGAAAGTAGGTGTAGCATGGCACACTGGGTAACAGCTAGTATACAGGTAGATCTTGATACGGGGAGAGTCATAGACAGAAAGTAGGTGTAGCATGGCACACTGGGTAACAGCTAGTATACAGGTGGATCTTGATACGGGGAGAGTCATATGCAGAAAGTAGGTGTAGCATGGCACACTGGGTAACAGCTAGTATACAGGTGGATCTTGATACGGGGAGAGTCATAGGCAGAAAGTAGGTGTAGCATGGCACACTGGGTAACAGCTAGTATACAGGTAGATCTTGATACGGGGAGAGTCATAGGCAGAAAGTAGGTGTAGCATGGAACACTGGGTAACAGCTAGTATACAGGTAGATCTTGATACGGGGAGAGTCATAGGCAGAAAGTAGGTGTAGCATGGAACACTGGGTAACAGCTAGTATACAGGTAGATCTTGATACGGGGAGAGTCATAGGCAGAAAGTAGGTGTAGCATGGCACACTGGGGAACAGCTAGTATAAAATAAGATATCAAACAGAAGAATGATTTTGACACGACAACAGGAAACTGACAGTACCCTAAGCGGAAATGACTCGCCCGCCATCTCAACGTTAGCTCTAGGAAAACATTATTACTAATTCGTTTCTCGTTTTCTTACCTTCTTTTACTAAAATACTACTATTTTACTGTTAAAATACTACTATTTTACTGTTAAAATACTACTATTTTACTGTTAAAATACTACTATTTTACTGTTAAAATACTACTATTTTACTGTTAAAATACTACTATTTTACTTAATATTATTAAGTTGCACTTTTTTTATTATATTATAATAAAGAAGTTCAACAGCCCAAATCTAACACTTGCGAAGTTTTAAGTATTTATTTCTGGAAATGACATAGCTCCATGGCAAATCGCTTCAAAACCTTTTCTCTAGGTAATTTAGTTGTAGTAAGCTTCCGAATACTGACGTATGACTCACCACGATTTAGTTCTAGTAAGCTTCCGAATACTGACGTATGACTCACTACGATTTAGTTGTAGTAAGCTTCCGAATACTGACGTATGACTCACCACGATTTAGTTCTAGTAAGCTTCCGAATACTGACGTATGACTCACCACGATTTAGTTCTAGTAAGCTTCCGAATACTGACGTATGACTCACTACGATTTAGTTGTAGTAAGCTTCCGAATGCTGACGTATGACTCACTACGATTTAGTTGTAGTATTCTTCCGAATGCTGACGTATGACTCACCACGATTTAGTTCTAGTAAGCTTCCGAATGCTGACGTATGACTCACCACGATTTAGTTCTAGTAAGCTTCCGAATGCTGACATATGACTCACCACGATTTAGTTCTAGTAAGCTTCCGAATGCTGACGTATGACTCACCACGATTTAGTTGTAGTAAGCTTCCGAATGCTGACGTATGACTCACCACGATTTAGTTCTAGTAAGCTTCCGAATACTGACGTATGACTCACTACGATTTAGTTGTAGTAAGCTTCCGAATGCTGACGTATGACTCACCACGATTTAGTTCTAGTAAGCTTCCGAATACTGACGTATGACTCACTACGATTTAGTTGTAGTAAGCTTCCGAATGCTGACGTATGACTCACCACGATTTAGTTCTAGTAAGCTTCCGAATGCTGACGTATGACTCACCACGATTTAGTTGTAGTAAGCTTCCGAATGCTGACGTATGACTCACCACGATTTAGTTCTAGTAAGCTTCCGAATGCTGACGTATGACTCACCACGATTTAGTTCTAGTAAGCTTCCGAATGCTGACGTATGACTCACCACGGTTTAGTTCTAGTAAGCTTCCGAATGCTGACGTATGACTCACCACGATTTAGTTCTAGTAAGCTTCCGAATGCTGACGTATGACTCACCACGATTTAGTTCTAGTAAGCTTCCGAATGCTGACGTATGACTCATCACGATTTAGTTGTAGTAAGCTTCCGAATGCTGACGTATGACTCACCACGATTTTCTAACCGTTTTTGAGATATTTAAGAAAATATACCAAGACCTCAAATCTATTGTAAGCGTCCCGATTTCCCCCCCCCCCAAACCACAGATTCTGCTGGTTAACGAACTTGATCTTCATATTAAACAAATTATTTTTCTACTGAATGTCATTGAAATCTAGATGAAGCTAAAGAGCGAACAGAAAGCGAATATACAATAGATTCCGCCCAATCGGAACTCATACCCCAAAACGAAATCCCGAAAATCCGCCTAATCCTAACAGGACTAAGGAAAAAAATAATTTACATATTTTTTTTGAAATGGGAAAAATAATTTTCTAGTCTTCACTTCCGGATTGCGTCATGAGGGGGAACCTCTTAAGCGGGTTTCCATCCGATGGAGTGAAGGCGGATACCCCCTAAAAAGTGTGTATTTGCGTATATAAATATGTTTACATGTGTGTGTTGACAAAGCAGACTTACCTTTGAATTTCATATTTCATTTTGTTTTGGAACTCCAAAAACTAGGTCTGGGGGGTATCAGATTATTTACCTCTCGATATTGCGGTAGGTACTGCCTGATCTTACCCTTTGCAGGTATCCATTAATAAATTAATTATATGCGGGGTAGGCCTAGGGACGGTCTCTCTAATCCAACCTTCAAACAACGACACTAGAGAATAAAATATTTAGTGCTCGCCAAAGTTTTGAACTCAGGACCTCCAGTATATTAGTTCAGTGCTCTTCTAATGAGCTAACCTTGCACATCCTTGAATTTCTTTATGGAAGGAATAATTATATTTTTGTGAATCCTATGTATATTTGGAGAATTACAAAAAAAAAAAAAAAAAAAAAAAAATGCTGTGTGGGAAAGTACCTGACTTGGCGGAAATAAAACAACAATAAAACTTATTACTAGAGTAATATTTCAGGGCACCCGAAGTCAAAGGGCCTAAATGATATTTTTGAAAATCATGAGTTAGATAGAGGAGTGGGTTGTGAACACCGTAATCTTGTGGCTGGTAAAGAGATCCAAGTGATTTTCTTGACAGTTGCTGTCTCCTAGCTCGTGTTGTCTTGAGTATTGGCACTTTTGTAATAGTCCAATGGGACTATGTGCGGATACTCAAATTTTTCAGCATATTGATCATAAACCGGATCGATAATAAAGGATCGGAGAAATGATGATTAGTCTGATATGATCGGAACTGTAAAAATCCAGATTTTGCTATTACCACAGATGTTCAACTTTGAATCCGTTTTCCTGAAAATTTGAGTTCGTCCCTTGACCTCTGTGGTCCTCATTTGGTATCGATTAGTTAGAAGAGATAAAGTCGTTTTTTAAAACTTCTTTCATGTGTGCAACCTTAAAAGCTACATTTCTTCGGAAATAGCGAAAACAAGAGTAATAACAGACCACCAACGCCTTAGATTGGTTTCATTATTAGAAGGTGGAAAAAAGCAAGCTGACCCTAAAAACGAACAAGATCCAATATCCTCCCGCTAAAGAAAGCTCGACCTAACTGTTCTCGGCAGGTGGGTACGTGAGACGGCTAGCTTTTAGAACCGTGAAATTAATCTGTAATTGACACAAATATAATTTATTCCACTTGCACGGTGTCGGTGCGAAGGCGGACCGTAATGTGAGACTTTAACGAGCCGGAACTCCGTAAGACCTAGATATGTTCGGGGTCACCGTCTGCTTTATGGGGGCGACGGGAGAAGTGTCATCTCGGAGTAATTAGCAAACAGCGGGGATCCTCTCGGAAGGGTTTATGGTATGGAGGATCGGCGAGTAACAAAAGGTACTTCAAAAAGACCGACCAAAAGGTAATGTGTCTTAAAGACCTATTTTATAATGTGTCTAGTTTAAGTCTGCACGAGAACAAGGGAAGAGAATCGCTTAAGAAGGCGCAATCCGGAGGCTCCGACAAGAAATATCGACCATCCATTGGACGAAGATCACAAAAATCTGGTCGGTTGAATTGTACCCAATTTCATCAAAATCGGGCTGCTTTGGACACTATTGGGCGTATCAATGGCCATTTTCAGCGCAGCCCTTTAACATAAAATTACCAGATAAAACACGGCGCTAATGGCCCAGATTTGTCGTTGCGTCGAAAAAAAACAGGTCATTTTACTAGATATCAAGTAACCCGCATCATTATAAGTCTGAAACTATAAAGGATGTGAGTTAGTGACTTCTTTACACTATCCAGCAGTCTTAGGAGATAATCATAGTGGACTTAGGTCATTTTACTAGATATCAAGAAACCCGCATCATTATAAGTCTGAAACTATAAAGGATGTGAGTTAGTGACTTCTTTACACTATCCAGCAGTCTTAGGAGATAATCATAGTGGACTTAGGTCATTTTACTAGATATCAAGAAACCCGCATCATTATAAGTCTGAAACTATAAAGGATGTGAGTTAGTGACTTCTTTACACTATCCAGCAGTCTTAGGAGATAATCATAGTGGACTTAGGTCATTTTACTAGATATCAAGAAACCCGCATCATTATAAGTCTGAAACTATAAAGGATGTGAGTTAGTGACTTCTTTACACTATCCAGCAGTCTTAGGAGATAATCATAGTGGACTTAGGTCATTTTACTAGATATCAAGAAACCCGCATCATTATAAGTCTGAAACTATAAAGGATGTGAGTTAGTGACTTCTTTACACTATCCAGCAGTCTTAGGAGATAATCATAGTGGACTTAGGTCATTTTACTAGATATCAAGAAACCCGCATCATTATAAGTCTGAAACTATAAAGGATGTGAGTTAGTGACTTCTTTACACTATCCAGCAGTCTTAGGAGATAATCATAGTGGACTTAGGTCATTTTACTAGATATCAAGAAACCCGCATCATTATAAGTCTGAAACTATAAAGGATGTGAGTTAGTGACTTCTTTACAATATCCAGCAGTCTTAGGAGATAATCATAGTGGACTTAGGTCATTTTACTAGATATCAAGAAATCCGCATCATTATAAGTCTGAAACTATAAAGGATGTGAGTTAGTGACTTCTTTACAATATCCAGCAGTCTTAGGAGATAATCATAGTGGACTTAGGTCATTTTACTAGATATCAAGAAATCCGCATCATTATAAGTCTGAAACTATAAAGGATGTGAGTTAGTGACTTCTTTACAATATCCAGCAGTCTTAGGAGATAATCATAGTGGACTTAGGTCATTTTACTAGATATCAAGAAACCCGCATCATTATAAGTCTGAAACTATAAAGGATGTGAGTTAGTGACTTCTTTACAATATCCAGCAGTCTTAGGAGATAATCATAGTGGACTTAGGTCATTTTACTAGATATCAAGAAACCCGCATCATTATAAGTCTGAAACTATAAAGGATGTGAGTTAGTGACTTCTTTACACTATCCAGCAGTCTTAGGAGATAATCATAGTGGACTTAGGTCATTTTACTAGATATCAAGAAATCCGCATCATTATAAGTCTGAAACTATAAAGGATGTGAGTTAGTGACTTCTTTACAATATCCAGCAGTCTTAGGAGATAATCATAGTGGACTTAGGTCATTTTACTAGATATCAAGAAATCCGCATCATTATAAGTCTGAAACTATAAAGGATGTGAGTTAGTGACTTCTTTACAATATCCAGCAGTCTTAGGAGATAATCATAGTGGACTTAGGTCATTTTACTAGATATCAAGAAATCCGCATCATTATAAGTCTGAAACTATAAAGGATGTGAGTTAGTGACTTCTTTACACTATCCAGCAGTCTTAGGAGATAATCATAGTGGACTTAGGTCATTTTACTAGATATCAAGAAATCCGCATCATTATAAGTCTGAAACTATAAAGGATGTGAGTTAGTGACTTCTTTACAATATCCAGCAGTCTTAGGAGATAATCATAGTGGACTTAGGTCATTTTACTAGATATCAAGAAATCCGCATCATTATAAGTCTGAAACTATAAAGGATGTGAGTTAGTGACTTCTTTACAATATCCAGCAGTCTTAGGAGATAATCATAGTGGACTTAGGTCATTTTACTAGATATCAAGAAATCCGCATCATTATAAGTCTGAAACTATAAAGGATGTGAGTTAGTGACTTCTTTACAATATCCAGCAGTCTTAGGAGATAATCATAGTGGACTTAGGTCATTTTACTAGATATCAAGAAACCCGCATCATTATAAGTCTGAAACTATAAGGGATGTGAGTTAGTGACTTCTTTACACTATCCAGCAGTCTTAGGAGATAATCATAGTGGACTTAGGTCATTTTACTAGATATCAAGAAACCCGCATCATTATAAGTCTGAAACTATAAAGGATGTGAGTTAGTGACTTCTTTACAATATCCAGCAGTCTTAGGAGATAATCATAGTGGACTTAGGTCATTTTACTAGATATCAAGAAATCCGCATCATTATAAGTCTGAAACTATAAAGGATGTGAGTTAGTGACTTCTTTACAATATCCAGCAGTCTTAGGAGATAATCATAGTGGACTTAGGTCATTTTACTAGATATCAAGAAATCCGCATCATTATAAGTCTGAAACTATAAAGGATGTGAGTTAGTGACTTCTTTACAATATCCAGCAGTCTTAGGAGATAATCATAGTGGACTTAGGTCATTTTACTAGATATCAAGAAATCCGCATCATTATAAGTCTGAAACTATAAAGGATGTGAGTTAGTGACTTCTTTACACTATCCAGCAGTCTTAGGAGATAATCATAGTGGACTTAGGTCATTTTACTAGATATCAAGAAACCCGCATCATTATAAGTCTGAAACTATAAGGGATGTGAGTTAGTGACTTCTTTACACTATCCAGCAGTCTTAGGAGATAATCATAGTGGACTTAGGTCATTTTACTAGATATCAAGAAACCCGCATCATTATAAGTCTGAAACTATAAAGGATGTGAGTTAGTGACTTCTTTACACTATCCAGCAGTCTTAGGAGATAATCATAGTGGACTTAGGTCATTTTACTAGATATCAAGAAACCCGCATCATTATAAGTCTGAAACTATAAGGGATGTGAGTTAGTGACTTCTTTACACTATCCAGCAGTCTTAGGAGATAATCATAGTGGACTTAGGTCATTTTACTAGATATCAAGAAACCCGCATCATTATAAGTCTGAAACTATAAAGGATGTGAGTTAGTGACTTCTTTACAATATCCAGCAGTCTTAGGAGATAATCATAGTGGACTTAGGTCATTTTACTAGATATCAAGAAACCCGCATCATTATAAGTCTGAAACTATAAAGGATGTGAGTTAGTGACTTCTTTACACTATCCAGCAGTCTTAGGAGATAATCATAGTGGACTTAGGTCATTTTACTAGATATCAAGAAACCCGCATCATTATAAGTCTGAAACTATAAGGGATGTGAGTTAGTGACTTCTTTACACTATCCAGCAGTCTTAGGAGATAATCATAGTGGACTTAGGTCATTTTACTAGATATCAAGAAACCCGCATCATTATAAGTCTGAAACTATAAAGGATGTGAGTTAGTGACTTCTTTACACTATCCAGCAGTCTTAGGAGATAATCATCGTGGACTTAGGTCATTTTACTAGATATCAAGAAACCCGCATCATTATAAGTCTGAAACTATAAGGGATGTGAGTTAGTGACTTCTTTACACTATCCAGCAGTCTTAGGAGATAATCATAGTGGACTTAGGTCATTTTACTAGATATCAAGAAACCCGCATCATTATAAGTCTGAAACTATAAGGGATGTGAGTTAGTGACTTCTTTACACTATCCAGCAGTCTTAGGAGATAATCATAGTGGACTTAGGTCATTTTACTAGATATCAAGAAACCCGCATCATTATAAGTCTGAAACTATAAAGGATGTGAGTTAGTGACTTCTTTACACTATCCAGCAGTCTTAGGAGATAATCATAGTGGACTTAGGTCATTTTACTAGATATCAAGAAACCCGCATCATTATAAGTCTGAAACTATAAAGGATGTGAGTTAGTGACTTCTTTACACTATCCAGCAGTCTTAGGAGATAATCATAGTGGACTTAGGTCATTTTACTAGATATCAAGAAATCCGCATCATTATAAGTCTGAAACTATAAAGGATGTGAGTTAGTGACTTCTTTACACTATCCAGCAGTCTTAGGAGATAATCATAGTGGACTTAGGTCATTTTACTAGATATCAAGAAATCCGCATCATTATAAGTCTGAAACTATAAAGGATGTGAGTTAGTGACTTCTTTACACTATCCAGCAGTCTTAGGAGATAATCATAGTGGACTTAGGTCATTTTACTAGATATCAAGAAACCCGCATCATTATAAGTCTGAAACTATAAAGGATGTGAGTTAGTGACTTCTTTACACTATCCAGCAGTCTTAGGAGATAATCATAGTGGACTTAGGTCATTTTACTAGATATCAAGAAACCCGCATCATTATAAGTCTGAAACTATAAGGGATGTGAGTTAGTGACTTCTTTACACTATCCAGCAGTCTTAGGAGATAATCATAGTGGACTTAGGTCATTTTACTAGATATCAAGAAACCCGCATCATTATAAGTCTGAAACTATAAAGGATGTGAGTTAGTGACTTCTTTACACTATCCAGCAGTCTTAGGAGATAATCATAGTGGACTTAGGTCATTTTACTAGATATCAAGAAACCCGCATCATTATAAGTCTGAAACTATAAGGGATGTGAGTTAGTGACTTCTTTACACTATCCAGCAGTCTTAGGAGATAATCATAGTGGACTTAGGTCATTTTACTAGATATCAAGAAACCCGCATCATTATAAGTCTGAAACTATAAAGGATGTGAGTTAGTGACTTCTTTACACTATCCAGCAGTCTTAGGAGATAATCATAGTGGACTTAGGTCATTTTACTAGATATCAAGAAATCCGCATCATTATAAGTCTGAAACTATAAAGGATGTGAGTTAGTGACTTCTTTACACTATCCAGCAGTCTTAGGAGATAATCATAGTGGACTTAGGTCATTTTACTAGATATCAAGAAACCCGCATCATTATAAGTCTGAAACTATAAAGGATGTGAGTTAGTGACTTCTTTACAATATCCAGCAGTCTTAGGAGATAATCATAGTGGACTTAGGTCATTTTACTAGATATCAAGAAACCCGCATCATTATAAGTCTGAAACTATAAAGGATGTGAGTTAGTGACTTCTTTACACTATCCAGCAGTCTTAGGAGATAATCATAGTGGACTTAGGTCATTTTACTAGATATCAAGAAACCCGCATCATAATAAGTCTGAAACTATAAAGGATGTGAGTTAGTGACTTCTTTACAATATCCAGCAGTCTTAGGAGATAATCATAGTGGACTTAGGTCATTTTACTAGATATCAAGAAACCCGCATCATTATAAGTCTGAAACTATAAAGGATGTGAGTTAGTGACTTCTTTACACTATCCAGGAGTCTTAGGAGATAATCATAGTGGACTTAGGTCATTTTACTAGATATCAAGAAATCCGCATCATTATAAGTCTGAAACTATAAGGGATGTGAGTTAGTGACTTCTTTACACTATCCAGCAGTCTTAGGAGATAATCATAGTGGACTTAGGTCATTTTACTAGATATCAAGAAACCCGCATCATTATAAGTCTGAAACTATAAAGGATGTGAGTTAGTGACTTCTTTACACTATCCAGCAGTCTTAGGAGATAATCATAGTGGACTTAGGTCATTTTACTAGATATCAAGAAACCCGCATCATTATAAGTCTGAAACTATAAAGGATGTGAGTTAGTGACTTCTTTACAATATCCAGCAGTCTTAGGAGATAATCATAGTGGACTTAGGTCATTTTACTAGATATCAAGAAATCCGCATCATTATAAGTCTGAAACTATAAGGGATGTGAGTTAGTGACTTCTTTACACTATCCAGCAGTCTTAGGAGATAATCATAGTGGACTTAGGTCATTTTACTAGATATCAAGAAACCCGCATCATTATAAGTCTGAAACTATAAAGGATGTGAGTTAGTGACTTCTTTACACTATCCAGCAGTCTTAGGAGATAATCATAGTGGACTTAGGTCATTTTACTAGATATCAAGAAACCCGCATCATTATAAGTCTGAAACTATAAAGGATGTGAGTTAGTGACTTCTTTACACTATCCAGCAGTCTTAGGAGATAATCATAGTGGACTTAGGTCATTTTACTAGATATCAAGAAACCCGCATCATTATAAGTCTGAAACTATAAAGGATGTGAGTTAGTGACTTCTTTACAATATCCAGCAGTCTTAGGAGATAATCATAGTGGACTTAGGTCATTTTACTAGATATCAAGGAAACCCGCATCATTATAAGTCTGAAACTATAAAGGATGTGAGTTAGTGACTTCTTTACAATATCCAGCAGTCTTAGGAGATAATCATAGTGGACTTAGGTCATTTTACTAGATATCAAGGAAACCCGCATCATTATAAGTCTGAAACTATAAAGGATGTGAGTTAGTGACTTCTTTACAATATCCAGCAGTCTTAGGAGATAATCATAGTGGACTTAGGTCATTTTACTAGATATCAAGAAATCCGCATCATTATAAGTCTGAAACTATAAAGGATGTGAGTTAGTGACTTCTTTACAATATCCAGCAGTCTTAGGAGATAATCATAGTGGACTTAGGTCATTTTACTAGATATCAAGAAACCCGCATCATTATAAGTCTGAAACTATAAGGGATGTGAGTTAGTGACTTCTTTACACTATCCAGCAGTCTTAGGAGATAATCATAGTGGACTTAGGTCATTTTACTAGATATCAAGAAACCCGCATCATTATAAGTCTGAAACTATAAAGGATGTGAGTTAGTGACTTCTTTACAATATCCAGCAGTCTTAGGAGATAATCATAGTGGACTTAGGTCATTTTACTAGATATCAAGAAACCCGCATCATTATAAATCTGAAACTATAAAGGATGTGAGTTAGTGACTTCTTTACAATATCCAGCAGTCTTAGGAGATAATCATAGTGGACTTAGGTCATTTTACTAGATATCAAGAAACCCGCATCATTATAAGTCTGAAACTATAAAGGATGTGAGTTAGTGACTTCTTTACAATATCCAGCAGTCTTAGGAGATAATCATAGTGGACTTAGGTCATTTTACTAGATATCAAGAAACCCGCATCATTATAAGTCTGAAACTATAAAGGATGTGAGTTAGTGACTTCTTTACACTATCCAGCAGTCTTAGGAGATAATCATAGTGGACTTAGGTCATTTTACTAGATATCAAGAAACCCGCATCATTATAAGTCTGAAACTATAAAGGATGTGAGTTAGTGACTTCTTTACAATATCCAGCAGTCTTAGGAGATAATCATAGTGGACTTAGGTCATTTTACTAGATATCAAGAAACCCGCATCATTATAAGTCTGAAACTATAAAGGATGTGAGTTAGTGACTTCTTTACACTATCCAGCAGTCTTAGGAGATAATCATAGTGGACTTAGGTCATTTTACTAGATATCAAGAAACCCGCATCATTATAAGTCTGAAACTATAAAGGATGTGAGTTAGTGACTTCTTTACACTATCCAGCAGTCTTAGGAGATAATCATAGTGGACTTAGGTCATTTTACTAGATATCAAGAAACCCGCATCATTATAAGTCTGAAACTATAAAGGATGTGAGTTAGTGACTTCTTTACAATATCCAGCAGTCTTAGGAGATAATCATAGTGGACTTAGGTCATTTTACTAGATATCAAGGAAACCCGCATCATTATAAGTCTGAAACTATAAAGGATGTGAGTTAGTGACTTCTTTACAATATCCAGCAGTCTTAGGAGATAATCATAGTGGACTTAGGTCATTTTACTAGATATCAAGGAAACCCGCATCATTATAAGTCTGAAACTATAAAGGATGTGAGTTAGTGACTTCTTTACAATATCCAGCAGTCTTAGGAGATAATCATAGTGGACTTAGGTCATTTTACTAGATATCAAGAAATCCGCATCATTATAAGTCTGAAACTATAAAGGATGTGAGTTAGTGACTTCTTTACAATATCCAGCAGTCTTAGGAGATAATCATAGTGGACTTAGGTCATTTTACTAGATATCAAGAAACCCGCATCATTATAAGTCTGAAACTATAAGGGATGTGAGTTAGTGACTTCTTTACACTATCCAGCAGTCTTAGGAGATAATCATAGTGGACTTAGGTCATTTTACTAGATATCAAGAAACCCGCATCATTATAAGTCTGAAACTATAAAGGATGTGAGTTAGTGACTTCTTTACAATATCCAGCAGTCTTAGGAGATAATCATAGTGGACTTAGGTCATTTTACTAGATATCAAGAAACCCGCATCATTATAAGTCTGAAACTATAAAGGATGTGAGTTAGTGACTTCTTTACAATATCCAGCAGTCTTAGGAGATAATCATAGTGGACTTAGGTCATTTTACTAGATATCAAGAAACCCGCATCATTATAAGTCTGAAACTATAAAGGATGTGAGTTAGTGACTTCTTTACAATATCCAGCAGTCTTAGGAGATAATCATAGTGGACTTAGGTCATTTTACTAGATATCAAGAAACCCGCATCATTATAAGTCTGAAACTATAAAGGATGTGAGTTAGTGACTTCTTTACACTATCCAGCAGTCTTAGGAGATAATCATAGTGGACTTAGGTCATTTTACTAGATATCAAGAAACCCGCATCATTATAAGTCTGAAACTATATAGGATGTGAGTTAGTGACTTCTTTACAATATCCAGCAGTCTTAGGAGATAATCATAGTGGACTTAGGTCATTTTACTAGATATCAAGGAAACCCGCATCATTATAAGTCTGAAACTATAAAGGATGTGAGTTAGTGACTTCTTTACAATATCCAGCAGTCTTAGGAGATAATCATAGTGGACTTAGGTCATTTTACTAGATATCAAGAAATCCGCATCATTATAAGTCTGAAACTATAAAGGATGTGAGTTAGTGACTTCTTTACAATATCCAGCAGTCTTAGGAGATAATCATAGTGGACTTAGGTCATTTTACTAGATATCAAGAAACCCGCATCATTATAAGTCTGAAACTATAAGGGATGTGAGTTAGTGACTTCTTTACACTATCCAGCAGTCTTAGGAGATAATCATAGTGGACTTAGGTCATTTTACTAGATATCAAGAAACCCGCATCATTATAAGTCTGAAACTATAAAGGATGTGAGTTAGTGACTTCTTTACAATATCCAGCAGTCTTAGGAGATAATCATAGTGGACTTAGGTCATTTTACTAGATATCAAGAAACCCGCATCATTATAAGTCTGAAACTATAAAGGATGTGAGTTAGTGACTTCTTTACAATATCCAGCAGTCTTAGGAGATAATCATAGTGGACTTAGGTCATTTTACTAGATATATAGAAATCCGCATCATTATAAGTCTGAAACTATAAAGGATGTGAGTTAGTGACTTCTTTACAATATCCAGCAGTCTTAGGAGATAATCATAGTGGACTTAGGTCATTTTACTAGATATCAAGAAACCCGCATCATTATAAGTCTGAAACTATAAGGGATGTGAGTTAGTGACTTCTTTACACTATCCAGCAGTCTTAGGAGATAATCATAGTGGACTTAGGTCATTTTACTAGATATCAAGAAACCCGCATCATTATAAGTCTGAAACTATAAAGGATGTGAGTTAGTGACTTCTTTACAATATCCAGCAGTCTTAGGAGATAATCATAGTGGACTTAGGTCATTTTACTAGATATCAAGAAACCCGCATCATTATAAGTCTGAAACTATAAAGGATGTGAGTTAGTGACTTCTTTACAATATCCAGCAGTCTTAGGAGATAATCATAGTGGACTTAGGTCATTTTACTAGATATCAAGAAACCCGCATCATTATAAGTCTGAAACTATAAAGGATGTGAGTTAGTGACTTCTTTACACTATCCAGCAGTCTTAGGAGATAATCATAGTGGACTTAGGTCATTTTACTAGATATCAAGAAACCCGCATCATTATAAGTCTGAAACTATAAAGGATGTGAGTTAGTGACTTCTTTACAATATCCAGCAGTCTTAGGAGATAATCATAGTGGACTTAGGTCATTTTACTAGATATCAAGGAAACCCGCATCATTATAAGTCTGAAACTATAAAGGATGTGAGTTAGTGACTTCTTTACAATATCCAGCAGTCTTAGGAGATAATCATAGTGGACTTAGGTCATTTTACTAGATATCAAGAAATCCGCATCATTATAAGTCTGAAACTATAAAGGATGTGAGTTAGTGACTTCTTTACAATATCCAGCAGTCTTAGGAGATAATCATAGTGGACTTAGGTCATTTTACTAGATATCAAGAAACCCGCATCATTATAAGTCTGAAACTATAAGGGATGTGAGTTAGTGACTTCTTTACACTATCCAGCAGTCTTAGGAGATAATCATAGTGGACTTAGGTCATTTTACTAGATATCAAGAAACCCGCATCATTATAAGTCTGAAACTATAAAGGATGTGAGTTAGTGACTTCTTTACAATATCCAGCAGTCTTAGGAGATAATCATAGTGGACTTAGGTCATTTTACTAGATATCAAGAAACCCGCATCATTATAAGTCTGAAACTATAAAGGATGTGAGTTAGTGACTTCTTTACAATATCCAGCAGTCTTAGGAGATAATCATAGTGGACTTAGGTCATTTTACTAGATATCAAGAAACCCGCATCATTATAAGTCTGAAACTATAAAGGATGTGAGTTAGTGACTTCTTTACAATATCCAGCAGTCTTAGGAGATAATCATAGTGGACTTAGGTCATTTTACTAGATATCAAGAAACCCGCATCATTATAAGTCTGAAACTATAAAGGATGTGAGTTAGTGACTTCTTTACAATATCCAGCAGTCTTAGGAGATAATCATAGTGGACTTAGGTCATTTTACTAGATATCAAGGAAACCCGCATCATTATAAGTCTGAAACTATAAAGGATGTGAGTTAGTGACTTCTTTACACTATCCAGCAGTCTTAGGAGATAATCATAGTGGACTTAGGTCATTTTACTAGATATCAAGAAACCCGCATCATTATAAGTCTGAAACTATAAAGGATGTGAGTTAGTGACTTCTTTACACTATCCAGCAGTCTTAGGAGATAATCATAGTGGACTTAGGTCATTTTACTAGATATCAAGAAACCCGCATCATTATAAGTCTGAAACTATAAAGGATGTGAGTTAGTGACTTCTTTACAATATCCAGCAGTCTTAGGAGATAATCATAGTGGACTTAGGTCATTTTACTAGATATCAAGAAATCCGCATCATTATAAGTCTGAAACTATAAAGGATGTGAGTTAGTGACTTCTTTACAATATCCAGCAGTCTTAGGAGATAATCATAGTGGACTTAGGTCATTTTACTAGATATCAAGGAAACCCGCATCATTATAAGTCTGAAACTATAAAGGATGTGAGTTAGTGACTTCTTTACAATATCCAGCAGTCTTAGGAGATAATCATAGTGGACTTAGGTCATTTTACTAGATATCAAGAAACCCGCATCATTATAAGTCTGAAACTATAAAGGATGTGAGTTAGTGACTTCTTTACACTATCCAGCAGTCTTAGGAGATAATCATAGTGGACTTAGGTCATTTTACTAGATATCAAGAAACCCGCATCATTATAAGTCTGAAACTATAAAGGATGTGAGTTAGTGACTTCTTTACACTATCCAGCAGTCTTAGGAGATAATCATAGTGGACTTAGGTCATTTTACTAGATATCAAGAAACCCGCATCATTATAAGTCTGAAACTATAAAGGATGTGAGTTAGTGACTTCTTTACACTATCCAGCAGTCTTAGGAGATAATCATAGTGGACTTAGGTCATTTTACTAGATATCAAGAAACCCGCATCATTATAAGTCTGAAACTATAAAGGATGTGAGTTAGTGACTTCTTTACACTATCCAGCAGTCTTAGGAGATAATCATAGTGGACTTAGGTCATTTTACTAGATATCAAGAAACCCGCATCATTATAAGTCTGAAACTATAAAGGATGTGAGTTAGTGACTTCTTTACACTATCCAGCAGTCTTAGGAGATAATCATAGTGGACTTAGGTCATTTTACTAGATATCAAGAAACCCGCATCATTATAAGTCTGAAACTATAAAGGATGTGAGTTAGTGACTTCTTTACAATATCCAGCAGTCTTAGGAGATAATCATAGTGGACTTAGGTCATTTTACTAGATATCAAGAAATCCGCATCATTATAAGTCTGAAACTATAAAGGATGTGAGTTAGTGACTTCTTTACAATATCCAGCAGTCTTAGGAGATAATCATAGTGGACTTAGGTCATTTTACACATTTTCCCATGTACCAACTTATTACCTGTTAGCATCGAAATTGATTGGAAGTTTCAAAATGAATAACGGGCTTTTAACGGTTCATATTATTTATTAAATTAATATATTTATATTAATATTAACATATTTATCTATCGCAGAAGGTCAAGTTTATAAAAACCCTCACTTTCTTCGCTACTCCTTTATTCCGCTCTACAAGTTTCACGTCCTCATGACGCCTCTTCAGGAGCACTTCAACTAATATAAAATAAAATATTTTAACGTCCACCTCAATATACTTGTAACTTACCAAAGATAGGCAATACTAATACTACGTAGGGGTCTCCCGTGGTCTAGTGGCTAGCGCCTTACATTCATTAGCGGGTGATGGTGGGTTCGATTCCCATCGGCGGCAGGAAATTTCTTATCCCACGGCTCGTTGGGCTTCACCCTAGATGTCGGCGCTAATGGCCTAGACGTCGAAGCCCACTAAAAAAAAAACAAAAAAAAAAGTCTACGTCTCGTACAGTTAAAAAGTCCGACTCGCAGGAACTGCGTCATCTTAGCGCGGTTCCAGTTTTTTTTTTTTTTTTTTTTTTTTTTTTTACGGCACATCTACATCTAGGTCATTAGCGCCGACATCCAGGGTGTAGCGAGGAATTTCACCAGCGAGCCGTGGGATGATAAAATTCCTGCCGGAGGTTGGGAATCGAACCCACCATCTCCCGCTTATGAATCCAACGCGCTAGCCATTAGACCACGGGAGACCCCGGTTCCTGTTCATACCCCTATTCTCATTTGAAAAGCATAGAATAGAAACAGATAATATTTTCCTCGGCCTTTGTTCAAAGAGTTTTATGGCTATACCTGGGGTCAGGTCCGCAAGACCCTAGAATCCTCTTCTACCGATACTTCATTTCATACGTTTCAATGAATTGGAAAATATCAAATATTTTCACACATTCCTGTGTTCTTTCACTATAGTAATAATTCTACAGATAAAATCAATTAAAAAATAAAATAAAAAACCAACAGCATAAAGGCAATTGAAAATATTCAAAAGACGTCAATGAATCTTTTTCTCTTGGCAAGCTATATTTCTAACAATGAATTGTTTTTCTTATTTTGCCTAATCTGTTTTATTGTAAAATACATTATCCAACTATAAGCAATTAAAAAATAACAAGGAATAAAAAGTCCGTCACGCAGGAGCTGCATAACTAAGCACTTTCCTCAGAATTTGGGTAGTGTAGACTGCTTTCCAGAACAATTTGCTTAAAATATCCTACATAAATAAAATAAAAACGTGAATAGTTCTCATTTTGTAATGAGTAACTGATCAATTATTAATTTGCATCCAGAGTTATGTTTACACATGGTACCTACTACACTACGTAATAAATACAAAAATCCTCATATTATCGTATTTTGATCTAACGCAGGAACCGGTTACAGTCACTCTAGTGGTAGAAAGCGCTCCTTGCGGCGGCTTTGTGAACCTACGTCTGCCGGCTTTTCTATTCAAATATATTACAAATTAAACCCCCGCTTTCCGATTGACCGATTCAGCTCATTTTTACAACACTTCTTTCTCATGAGTTACCCAGGACTTATACCGCGTTTCGTTACAATACAGCAGAAATTACGACCGGTATGAGTATATTAGGAATTTGGGTCCGGAGTAAACCCTCCCTTCTAATGAACCGATTTAGTTTCTTTTTACAACAAATATTTACCTGTAGATTACCACTACGAATACCGAGTTTCGTCGAAATATACCAAAAATCACGGCTGGTAGTGGCGAATTGGTATTGTGGGTCCGGAGTAAACCCCCCCTCCTAATGAACCGATTTCGTTTATTTTTACAACACATATTTACCTGTGGATTAGCACTACGAATACCGAGTTTCGTCGAAATATACCAAAAATCACGGCTGGTAGTGGCGAATTGGTATTGTGGGTCCGGAGTAAACCCCCCCCTTCTAATGAACCGATTTAGTTCATTTTTATATCTCACTTTTCTCTCTATATTAACACTACGAATACCAAGTTTCGTTGAAATATAACAAATATTACGGCTGACATAGTCAAATAAGTGTTTTGGGTTCGGGGTAAACCCCCCCTTCCGGTGGACCGACTTTGGTGGTTAACGAACTCGTTCAATCGTTTGCTAATTGAATGCTATATACCAAGTTTCGTGACGAAAAAACAAAAACTCTGGCCGCTATCGTGTTAACAGACATATATATATATATATATATATATATATATATATATATATATATAATTTTTAACGGGGGTCATTTTCGGTGTCTACTTGGTAGGATCGATAAAGATTTGAAGAAATTTTTCAAAAATTCCGTCATGAGTCCAACCTCAATAGCTACTTTCCTTCGGAGGAAAGTGCTAAAACAGACAAAAAGAACAGTTCGAATAAGCAAAATCAATTACTTTAATGTTTTAAGCACTTATTTCTCCGATTGACATCGCCTAATCAAAACTTTCATTAGAACCTTTTTTGTAGAGCATTTAGTAAGCTTTCTAATAGTATTCTTTCGTTTACCAAGATTCTCAACCTTTTTCGAGATATTAAGGAAAATATGGGGTCTCCCGTAGTCTAGTGGCTAGCGCGCTGGATTTATAAGCGGGAGATGGTGGGTTCGATTCCCACCTCCGGCAGGAATTTTCTCATCTTAAGGCTCGCTGGGAAAATTCCTCGCTGCACCCTGGATGTCGGCGCTAATGACCTAGATGTAGATGCGCCGTAAAAAAAAAAAAAAAAAAAAAAAAAAAAAAAAATTAAGGAAAATATACAAAATTACCAAAACTTTTTAAGTCTGTTAATAAAATATTTTATTCTAACCCTTCCTTAACTCCAAACGTAACCAAAATTTCAACATATTAGTTTTGATGAAAGTAGAACATGCAGAAAATGTTTCAACTGAATCCCATGATTCTAAGTACCCAAACCAAAAACGGTATTCAAAAAATATTTTTCCAATTTTCTCGAAAACGGTTAAAGCTATCGCCTTGAAAATGGTTTCATTCGTTTTCCTAGCCCAGGAATCATATAAAACGAGTACTTAGAAGCTTATGAACTCAAAAACGTAAGCGTTACGATTTTTTTGCGCGAATTTCGCCCCAAACGCCATCTTTCAGTAGGCGGATTTTGCTGGTTAACGAACTTGACCTTTCAAATTGGACGTAGGATTTTTGTATCAAATTTCATCAAAATCGGACCATTCGTCTTCTAGCTAGAGAGCGGACAGACAAATATATATGTATATATATATATATATATATATATATATATATATATATATATATATATAAATAAATATATACATATATATATATACAAATTTGAACCACCGTTATTTTCGGTCTCTAGGGGTTCTGAAACGCAAAATTTTCTAGTCGGCACTTCCGGATTGTTTCATTGTATCAACCCTATAAGCGGGGTTCCTCCCTATGGGGGAGGGAGGAACCGCGCTAAAAACTGGCGTTACAGAAAATCACCGCTTGATAAAGCAGTAGTACGCAGACTACGTATCGGCCACAACCGTATGACTAATAAAAACAAACCTACACGCAATCAGACAGATGTTACCTGAGTGTCGTGTAAGATGCGACCTGCATTTTACACTATTTTACTTCACAGAAGTCGTTGAAGATGGCAGCCACCTCAGCTTTCAAACATGAATTACATTTATCATAATTACATTTATGTTTATATATATATATATATATATATATATATATATATATATATATATATATATATATATATGAGTACATATTATTTTATAAATATGCTAGATGGACTAGATTTTCTGATTAACAAGTGCACTCAATCATTTGCTACGGGAATGCTAAATTCCAAGTTTGTGGCGATAAAATAAAAACTACGGGTATGCTATTATTATACACACACACACATATATATATGTATATACATGTATATAATTTTGGACAGGGGCCATGATCGTAATCTAGTAGATTAGATGGATAAAGATATGAAAACACTTTTGAAAAACTCTTTGACGAGTGCATCCTCAATACCTACATTTCTACCTAAAGTTCCATAAACCTGAAGAGCAAACAGAACGACCTTCATATAGGTAAACACAGTCGACAAGATTGCCGTAAACTTGAACCGATTATATAACCATGTGAATATATTAATCCTGCGTCCAGCCTGAAATATGCCGACCAGGTAATGTTGGCGACTTCCTCGTCCACATCCAGATAATAACATAGCCCACCAGCTACCAGCTGAACTCTGACACCCGCCAAGACGTCGCTGGGGGAATGGCTCGGTGTCGGACTCGGTATATTCCAGGAATAGGGACACATTTACTTTTATGCATAATTATAGACATATTTACTAAATTATTAAATATTTAAGAATACGAGGAATGCGATTATCTTGACGCCCGTTTTATAATCAGTTTACGCGTATCAAGGTTTCCGAAGGCCAACAACACCTAAATCACGACAAACATGGTCTTCAGGTATTGGCCGTATCATCATCATCTTCGCCTACATTTCACTATTCATGCTGCTAGCTTTCTCAGGGTATACACTCAGGAAGGTCCATGAGAATGAATATGGATCTGCCTCATCCGAACTCTGCCGACTACCAAACACTCCCGATCTCTACCGACTACCGAACACTCCCGATCTCTGCCGGCTACCGAAGACTCCCCATCTCTGCCGACTACCGATGACTCTCCATCTCTGCCGACTACCGATGACTCCCCATCTTTTTTTTTTTTTTTTTTTTTTTTTTTTTTCCTCAAATTTATTTATTTATTTAAAAGAATACAACAATCTGTTCCGGATACCAGATACACTTTTTGTTAAGTATTATTCTATGTTGTAAGAATATTTAGCTCACAATTTTGCAATATAGGAAAAAACAAAATGAAATAAAACCTATACATAATTAATATAAAGAATAACACCATAAGATATGTTAACTCTAGTACAATACATAAAAAAATATGCTGCGAGATGGAAAATATGTTACATACAAAATAAAATAAAATATGATACACAGTTAAACTTACAGATTACAAGTTATAAGTATTTCAAGAATATGTGTTTCGGCCTTTTATGGACATATCTTTTTAATGAATTTTTATTATAATTTCCTAGATTCTTAATTAAATTATTAATTTAATTAAGAATTTAATTAAATTACTCCCCATCTCTGCCGACTACGGAACACTCCCGATCTCTACCACTACCGAACACTCCCGATCTCTCCCGACTACCGCACACTCCCGATCTCTGCCGACTACCGAAGACTCCCCATCTCGACCAAGTACCGATCTCAGAAGAACCAAAAAACGCCGCTCTTTTTTACTAACAAGGGGAGTATACAGCGATGGGGTCACCGATTTGGACCAATTTTGTTCTGGTGATTCTACATGGAAAAATAGTCGACACGTGTCCGAGCGTTCCGTCCAATGCGCCTTAGGAGCCGAGAAATAAAATAAAATAGGTTGAAAGTGCTTTATTTTTTATATCGAGTTTAGAAAATTATATCGACATGATTCTTCCACCAATTCATTTGTTTTATAGAGTAGATTAAAAGAAAAATATAATCGTTAAAAAATAATTTATATTTCCTCAAATATATTCAAAAATATGCTATCGTTTTCAGGTAAACTAGTATTATACATTTTTTTACACCAAAAATAATAGCAGATTTTAAATCAACACCCCAAGAAACCCTAATATACTGAATATTATTGAAAACAAAAAATAATGATTTCTCCTAGTCTGGAAGAGGCTAAAAATTTGTAAGCGAAAAAGTAATGTGACGTTTTGAAATTCAATATCTCCCCTTGAGATAATCCGATTTTTACATCATTGAAATCATTCGAAAGATGAAAGACTCCTTTTTCGAACCATATAAAAAATGGTTCCCAAAATAAAAATAAAATGTAAACTTTTTTGCATATAACGTCAATTCTAGAACACGTAGAAACACTCCGATTGGACGGAAGTGTGTCATATTATGGCCTTTATTGACCCTCTAAGTTTGCTTTGGATCGGGTAAATATTCTTTGAAATATGGCCGGATTCTTGAATCTTTAACAAAATTTTAAGGGCCCCCCCTTAGCGAAATTTAAAATACTTTTTTTTTATTTTTGTAATATTCCCAAAATTTGATTTTACTGGTTTTTCAATATGCTAAAAACGAATCTGACATCCATTTTTAAATCAAAAATTGTTTTACATACTCGACTCTATACAAGTCATTATTATGCCAAAATATTCCATAAACCTACATTTAAAAAGTTATCGATTATAAAACAATGATTTCAATGACGTAAAAATCGGATTATCTCAAGGGGAGATATTGAATTTCAAAACGTCACATTACTTTATGGAGACCATAGTGTATGTGATGACTTGCACTGTGGAGGTCACTATTAGGACTATTATAATATGCTTAGAATTTTAACAATTATTATTTATTTTTAAACAAATTAATATTTAGACTCAATGGAAGTGCAAACCGTTATAAAGACCCGATGCACAAGACACTTCAAGATGCGAAACACAACTGATGTGACCAAAAAAAGCCGTGCTTTAAAAATAAACAAAATAGTTCCATCTGGAGTTGAGAGCGAAATTGCGAATATGGTGAAAATTTTGCACTCTGATAATTTTCCGCAGATTCGAAATTTCGTTCTCCACTCCAAATGGACATATTTCGTTTATTTTTAAAATAAATCTTTCTCTATAAATTCCCAAAAGGTATTCTGGGTTTCGTTGCATAATTGCATAACAATATGGGTACCATTTGAAACCTAAACCTCCTTTCAACCTGGGCCGATTTTCCAGGTTAACGAATTGAACCAGTCGTTTTTTATGGAGACATAATTCAACAAGTTCTAGTACAGAAAAACTCTCATGTTATTAGACATTGGCACATAAACAACCCTTTAACCTGAGTGCATCCTGAATAGCTACTTTTCTTGGGAAAATGCTTAAAACTGTCACGAGGGAGATCTAGGACTCATCTCCTCTTGCAGGATGATCACAGGATTTATGTTTTAATTATTTTATTTCATTAAGAAATTATAAGGTAGTTCGAAGTAGCAATGAAAAAAAGGTTACATTAATTAATTTTCTATTTATGTATGTACAATAGTTAATGGTTATTATTAGTCCGTCCTACTACAGCAGAGCATATTCCGAGAATCGGTAATAACATTATTATATGTTTCCATGGCTACAATGTGGGGGAGGGGGGGGGGGGTAAATACATACACAGCTAATACATGGCGCCTTCTTAATTGTGCATATTATATTATATTAATGCCATATAATTTCAGGCAAGGTTACGCCTCGTTCTGCGTCTGCTCACATGCCGAATACGATAATTACAGAAAATTCAATTAAAGCGGCTTATTTTGATAGATTTTACTAATCTAGAAAGATTATTCATACCTGCAGGGAGAAGGCCTGGTGGCCGAGAGTGTTGAAACATACCTACAAAAAATCTTCTTGGTCGAAAAAATTAAATAAGAGCATGTAAAGCTGTATGTTCAACATAGTTTAGAATAGCTAGTTTTGTTCGGAGGATAAAACACTGATAAAACACAAAATAAAAAAAACAAAAAACCTTTCAATTCTTAATAAATATAAATTTAAAATTCTTAAAACATTTTAAAATTTAACACTGGACGCAGACATAATTACAAAATAACGATTTCTTCTTCTAATAATTCCTAATAATAAATTTAAAAATTGTTCAAAGGTTTCCCTTTGCAGCAATACAGGCATCTCATTGCACATTGACAGACTGGATGGCATCTGTGCATTGCTCTGCTGTAATCTGTTCCCGGGCCCATCTGATACAATGGATGAGGTGCTCCCTTGAGCCAATGGGCTCCCTGTAGACCTTGCAGCAATACAGGCATCTCATTGCACATTGACAGACTGGATGGTATTTGTGCATTGCTCTGCTGTAATCTGTTCCCGGGCCCATCTGATACAAAGGATGAGGTGCTCCCTTGAGCCAATGGGCTCCCTGTAGACCTTGCAGCAATACAGGCATCTCATTGCACATTGACAGACTGGATGGCATTTGTGCATTGCTCTGCTGTAATCTGTTCCCGGGCCCATCTGATACAATGGATGAGGTGCTCCCTTGAGCCAATGGGCTCCCTGTAGACCTTGCAGCAATACAGGCATCTCATTGCACATTGACAGACTGGATGGCATTTGTGCATTGCTCTGCTGTAATCTGTTCCCGGGCCCATCTGATGCAATGGATGAGGTTCTCCCTTGAGCCAATGGGCTCCCTGTAGACCTTGCAGCAATACAGGCATCTCATTGCACATTGACAGACTGGATGGCATTTGTGCATTGCTCTGCTGTAATCTGTTCCCGGGCCCATCTGATGCCATGGATGAGGTGCTCCCTTGAGCCAATGGGCTCCCTGTAGACCTTGCAGCAATACAGGCATCTCATTGCACATTGACAGACTGGATGGCATTTGTGCATTGCTCTGCTGTAATCTGTTCCCGGGCCCATCTGATACAATGGATGAGGTGCTCCCTTGAGCCAATGGGCTCCCTGTAGACCATGCAGCAATACAGGCATCTCATTGCACATTGACAGACTGGATGGCATTTGTGCATTGCTCTGCTGTAATCTGTTCCCGGGCCCATCTGATGCCATGGATGAGGTGCTCCCTTGAGCCAATGGGCTCCCTGTAGACCTTGCAGCAATACAGGCATCTCATTGCACATTGACAGACTGGATGGCATTTGTGCATTGCTCTGCTGTAATCTGTTCCCGGGCCCATCTGATACAATGGATGAGGTGCTCCCTTGAGCCAATGGGCTCCCTGTAGACCTTGCAGCAATACAGGCATCTCATTGCACATTGACAGACTGGATGGCATTTGTGCATTGCTCTGCTGTAATCGGTTCCCGGGCCCATCTGATGCAATGGATGAGGTACTCCCTTGAGCCAATGGGCTCCCTGTAGACCTTGCAGCAATACAGGCATCTCATTGCCCATTGACAGACTAGATGGCATTTGTGCATTGCTCTGCTGTAATCTGTTCCCGGGCCCATCTGATACAATGGATGAGGTGCTCCCTTGAGCCAATGGGCTCCCTGTAGACCTTGCAGCAATACAGGCATCTCATTGCACATTGACAGACTGGATGGCATTTGTGCATTGCTCTGCTGTAATCTGTTCCTGGGCCTATCTGATGCAATGGATGAGGTACTCCCTTGAGCCAATGGGCTCCATGTAGACCTTGCAGCAATACAGGCATCTCATTGCACATTGACAGACTAAATGGAATTTGTGCATTGCTCTGCTGTAATCTGTTCCCGGGCCCATCTGATGCAATGGATGAGGTGCTCCCTTGAGCCAATGGGCTCCCTGTAGACCTTGCAGCAATACAGGCATCTCATTGCACATTGACAGACTGGATGGCATTTGTGCATTGCTCTGCTGTAATCTGTTCCCGGGCCCATCTGATGCAATGGATGAGGTTCTCCCTTGAGCCAATGGGCTCCCTGTAGACCTTGCAGCAATACAGGCATCTCATTGCACATTGACAGACTGGATGGCATTTGTGCATTGCTCTGCTGTAATGTGTTCCCAGGCCCATCTGATGCAATGGATGAGGTGCTCCCTTGAGCCAATGGGCTCCCTGTAGACCTTGCAGCAATACAGGCATCTCATTGCACATTGACAGACTGGATGGCATTTGTGCATTGCTCTGCTGTAATCTGTTCCCGGGCCCATCTGATACAATGGATGAGGTGCTCCCTTGAGCCAATGGGCTCCCTGTAGACCTTGCAGCAATACAGGCATCTCATTGCACATTGACAGACTGGATGGCATTTGTGCATTCCTCTGCTGTAATGTGTTCCCAGGCCCATCTGATGCAATGGATGAGGTGCTCCCTTGAGCCAATGGGCTCCCTGTAGACCTTGCAGCAATACAGGCATCTCATTGCACATTGACAGACTGGATGGCATTTGTGCATTGCTCTGCTGTAATCTGTACCCTGGCCCATCTGATGCAATGGATGAGGTGCTCATTTGAGCCAATGGGCTCCCTGTAGACCAAATCTTTAATGTGTCCCCATGCGAAGAAATCCAAGTGCCTGAGGTCTGAAGATCGAGCCAGCTATGTTACTGACCCACCACCGTCCTATCAAACGCCATGGATAGTGTCCAACCAATTTCGGACTGCTCTTCAAAAGTGGGCTGGACAACTGTCTATTTGGAACCAGATTCCCGATCTCGAAAGACGCTGCGTAAGGTCCAAGGGTCAAAAATTTATTATTATTTCATAACAAGCATACTCACTCAAAGAAAAGCAGAGGCATACTCACTCCTATTTCTTGGGGGTGGGGGATGAAAGGAGTTAGGGGTGGGGTAAGTGGAGAGGATGGAAGTGAATTTTCTTCATCATGATGTTTTTTTTCATATATCTATTATCATAGGGAACATAAGTTGGTAACCTCAAAATATCAAGTTCATAGCTCTTTAACAGAGCTTACCAATTTTTCTTTTATCCAAGAACTCTCCTTCATTGTTCCATTATTATTTTTATATTAAGCTATTTACTATATTTTTAAATTCTTATCCTCTTGGTTATAGTTTCATCATTGCTCAACCCCCCCCCCTCATCCCTATCTTGCTTAACTCTTTAACGGGCACATTTCTCTAGCTATGTTGGAATTTTTTTAATTTATATTTGGGGGTCTGGGGGGCATCCATTTACTAAATATAAACCCAGGATATTAAAAAAAATGTGTATTCATGAATGCGGGGTAGGCCGCTTATTCGGCCCTTGCTCATTCTAGGCATCGGGAATCCCCTATATGCAACGCCCGCGATACGTCGTAAAGCCGATTCCGAGTCACCAAGATAACGAAAATGAAAATGGTTCATTCGATGGCGTTACCCTAAGATTGGCAGGCATTAGAAAAAAAAAAGAAAAAAAAAATTGCTGGATAATCTATAATAATAGATCAATGCTAGTCCACAATATTATTTTAGGAAGAATCGAAAAGAAAAATTTATTAGGAATGCCAAAGAAAGTATTTTTTCCTTCCAGTCTCAAGAGAATCAATGAATAACATGTAAGCGATAAACTCATTTCAATTAAAATCAATTAATTCCTAATCTAGAATGTATAAAAGAATTATTACATACTTTGAAAAGATTTCCGGATAAGATGAATAATCCAGAGAGCCATTAATGCACGGCCAACACAGAGACAAGACTGCCGGTCGGGGTGCGGGAACGGGCAAGAGCCGAATATTCGGTCACATTCGTCATATCTCGGCTCATTCGTCATATATTTGGCATACCCTGGCATTTAGTGAGAAGCTTTGGAACAAACCCCGCCTCACTCACGTCATTTTCTTAATTTGGGCGAGCAGAGGCCGAATAATCGGCCCTTGCCCGTTAAGGGGTTAAGTATTTCACCATTACTGCATATACACTCCCTTTGTTTTAATATAGACATATGTTTTATTTTATTATTTAGGATTTTGTAAATATCATTTTTTACATATAGACTTGGACTTTTATTTATTTATTTTTTTTTTTTAACGGCGCATCTACATCTTGGCCATTAGCGCCGCTTGGACTTTTATTTTATTTTTTTTTTATTTATTTATTTATTTTTTTTTTCATTTTTATGTTGACTATTTAAATTTATTTCTTATTATTAAGGGACAAAGACCAACAATAAAGTATCACTTTAGCCATTCCTACAAACTTATTCCTTGTGACCATCGACGTGTAAGGTGCTAAAGGTCATGTTTGAAACACACAATTTAGAATTTCATCAGGTCTTCATGGCTAAACTACAGTAAAATGCAGAAAAAAACAAACATATCTTATAACATAAGGTGGACGAGAGAATTCAAGCCCCCCCCCCCCCAGATGTGAATCAGTGTTGCCCGTTACAAGGAGATGTGTGATTAGCATAGATAATAGCTACGACATAGATTGGTAGCACTGATCATGCTACTGTCTACTTGTTTAATAGCTGTTTTTGGCAATCCTGAGCAGATGATGTATATAACATGACGTAGACAGGAGGACTGAAGTCCCTCCCCTAGATGTGAATTAGTGTTGCCAGCGACATGGAGATGTGTGTTTAGCATAGATAATAGCTAAGACAGGGATTGGTAGCACTGATCATGCTACTGTCTACTTGTTTAATAGCTGTTTTGGCAAACCTGAGCAGATGACGTATATAACATGACGTAGACAGGAGGACTGAAGTCCCTCCCCTAGATGTGAATCAGTGTTGCTAGCTACATGGAGATGTGTGATTAGCATAGATAATAGCTAAAACATGGATTGGTAGCACTGATCATGCTACTGTCTACTTGTTTAATAGCTGTTTTGGCAAACCTGAGCAGATGATGTATATAACACGACGTAGACAGGAGGACAGAAGTCCCTCCCCTAGATGTGAATCAGTGTTGCCAGCGACATGGAGATGTGTGATTAGCATAGATAATAGCTAAGACATGGATTGGTAGCACTGATCATGCTACTGTCTACTTGTTTAATAGCTGTTTTTGGCAATCCTAAGCAGATGATGTATATAACATGACGTAGACAGGAGGACTGAAGTCCCTCCCCTAGATGTGAATTAGTGTTGCCAGCGACATGGAGATGTGTGTTTAGCATAGATAATAGCTAAGACAGGGATTGGTAGCACTGATCATGCTACTGTCTACTTGTTTAATAGCTGTTTTGGCAAACCTGAGCAGATGACGTATATAACACGACGTAGACAGGAGGACTGAAGTCCCTCCCCTAGATGTGAATCAGTGTTGCCAGCTATAAGGGGATGTGTGATTAGCATAGATAATAGCTAAGACATGGATTGGTAGGACTGATCATGCTTCTGTCTACTTGTTTAATAGCTGCTTTTGGCAATCCTGAGCAGATGATGTATATAACATGGCGTAGATAGGAGGACTGAAGTCCCTCCCCTAGATGTGAATCAGTGTTGCCAGCTACAAGGGGATGTGTGATTAGCATAGATAATGGCTAAGACATGGATTGGTAGCACTGATCATGCTACTGTCTACTTGTTTAATAGCTGCTTTTGGCAATCCTGAGCAGATGATGTATATAACATGACGTAGACAGGAGGACTGAAGTCCCTCCCCTAGATGTGAATCAGTGTTGCCAGCTACAAGGGGATGTGTGATTAGCATAGATAATGGCTAAGACATGGATTGGTAGCACTGATCATGCTACTGTCTACTTGTTAAATAGCTGTTTTGGCAAACCTGAGAAGATGATGTATATAACACGACGTAGACAGGAGGACTGAAGTCCCTCCCCTAGATGTGAATCAGTGTTGCCAGCTATAAGGGGATGTGTGATTAGCATAGATAATAGCTAAGACATGGATTGGTAGGACTGATCATGCTTCTGTCTACTTGTTTAATAGCTGCTTTTGGCAATCCTGAGCAGATGATGTATATAACATGACGTAGATAGGAGGACTGAAGTCCCTCCCCTAGATGTGAATCAGTGTTGCCAGCTACAAGGGGATGTGTGATTAGCATAGATAATGGCTAAGACATGGATTGGTAGCACTGATCATGCTACTGTCTACTTGTTAAATAGCTGTTTTGGCAAACCTGAGCAGATGATGTTGCTCTTTGAGCTGAAACCGGTTCTCAACCTATTTATACAACCTAGCTTATCTCGCTTTATAATAATAATATAATCAACATGTATAAACTATGTAAGGTTTCCTCTGCTTTTATTCTTCAATGATTTTATTATTTTTTATTAATAGTTTATTGCAACTCAGGTGATCTAAATGTAATAATAAAGAATTATATGTATGTATATATATATATATATATATATATATATATATATATATATATATATATATTTAGATGGACCGGCATTTTTCTCCAGCGGTGGTTCTCCTCCTCACTTCTTCCTGGAATATTTCGATGGATTCATCTCCATCTTCTTCAGCCAGGTACTTGTTTCTTCCTCGGTGGTAGCCAAGGGAATGACTTGTTCCTTCCCTTGGCTTCCACCGAGGAAGAAACAAGTACCTGGCTGAAGAAGATGGAGATGAATCCATCGAAATATTCCGGGAAGAAGTGAGGAGGAGTACCACCGCTGGAGAAAAATGCCGTTCCATCTAAAAATACTATCCCAGCGACGAAAAATAACATCAAACATATATATATATATATATATATATATATATATATATATATATATATATATATATATATGGTATTCAGAATCGATGAATTCACATCAAAATTGTTCCAGATGTTTAGAAATTCGTCATAATTAAGATATGTAAATTTTAGTTACCTTTTGAGTGAAGAAAGTATTATAACACATATATTTTATTAAAAGGAAATGATAATAAGAAAAAAAAAAAATCTGTCCCGTAACAGGCCATGAGGGCCCTGAGGGGCAGATACTGTAGAGGTATCTGATTCATGACCATAGGACACATTAGGGACATAGTGTGGTCAGTACTATGCTCCGGCCGCCTGATTTTTCCATTTTTATGTACCCATTAATAAATTAATTAAAGTCTGGGTTGGCCAAGGGACGGTCAGAGAGACCGAAACCAACCCATGAATGAAGACACTAGAAGATAAAAATCTTTAGTTCGGGAATTGAACTGACCTCGTCCCCTATTAAAAGGTATCAATTTCTTCAAAAGAATGGTTCCTGTAATATAACTAGAGAATCCATGCTTGGAATAGTGGTTTTGTCAATACGTCTCGATGAATCTAGGCGGTCTTTTCAATTAGCACACGACAAATATATAGCTTGCATCTAATGCATTCCGTGGCATTGGATGCTGCAAATCTAAGCTTCTTCTAGCTTATGCATTTCTCCCGCTGCTAACTTCTCCTAAGTAGCTCACCATTAACCCCCTCCCCCCGTAGGATTTCATCGATAAGTGTGCGGCAAAGTAAAGAGAGTAAGTGTGTTGGTTCCGGTAGAGCAAGTCCTGTCGTCCGGTTCTCTAGCTACGAACCAGTTATCCTGATAAAACACCATGAAACTCCCGGGTCTATCTGCGTGGAGTCAGCCATGTTTACGGCTATTGCTGTTGAAGACACCGTTCTCCTTCTAGTAGGAAAGCCATCCGCAAACAGATCTACAAGAAAAATGGCTCTTCTCCTAGTCTACTTAGTCCCGTATCGCAGCTTTCAATTTTTCCAGCCGGGTCGGCGGACAAATGGTCTAGAAAGTGGTCCGAGAATTACTCTCCGATAAAAGAAAAGGACAAGATGGACAATTGCATTTGCATAGAGAACAGTTTTAATGCGTCGGGGTTTCTATTATAGAGGTCACTCCTTAATGGAAGTCCTTCAGGACTTTCTTAACGGAAGTTCCAGAGGCACATCAAGCCTGAAATTAAAATAGGACTAAGTTATTTCCAAAATATACTCATAATAATAACATTTACAGGATCCCCGATATTGGAGGGATACAGGATGCTATTCTTACCAAAGAAGAAGGTTCGAGTCCCGCCACTGAATTTCGGTTGAATTTTCTCATCTGAGGGCCCGCTAAAAGAATTCCCTAGTCCACCAAGGATGTTTAGGGTGGATATCTGTCCATAGCCCGGTGCTACTCGTCCAGATGCAGATGCACAGTAAATAATAAAAACAATTAACATTTACTGCCGAGAACAATATCCCTATCAGAAAATAAATGTTGAGAAAAGGTGACAACCATTAGGGTATAGATTCAGACAGATACCTCTGTGTCCTTGTGGCCTGATGAGGGGATGAAGAAATATTAATATAGTGTAGTCGTTTGAGGGTTGGATTCGGGTCCCACGCTGTCCCTCCGTCCTCTTAACCTTCATTGGACTGAACAACATTCCTAGGACAGACAGAAGAGACGTGATTCCATGCACAGACTCACTGAGCACACTACAGACACTAGCAGACAGACGAGAGGTGATTCTATGCACTGACTCACTGAGCACACTACAGGCACTAGCAGACAGATACTGTACGCATCCAGTAATAATAGACGTCTTCAAAACTATTCACTCACATAACAAACACATCACAATGTACTAGCTGCTAGGGCATGAAGGTTTAGGAAGAAGGTGTCTAGGAGACTCACATAACAAGCACATCACAATGTACTAGCTGCTAGGACATGAAGGTTTTGGAAGAAGGTGTCTAGCAGACTCACATAACAAACACATCACAATGTACTAGCTGCTAGGGCATGAAGGTTTAGGAAGAAGGTGTCTAGCAGACTCACATAACAAGCACATCACAATGTACTAGCTGCTAGGGCATGAGGGTTTAGGAAAAAGGTGTCTAGCAGACTCACATAACAAACACATCACAATGTACTAGCTGCTAGGGCATGAAGGTTTAGGAAGAAGGTGTCTAGCAGACTCACATAACAAGCACATCACAATGTACTAGCTGCTAGGGCATGAAGGTTTAGGAAGAAGGTGTCTAGCAGACTCACATAACAAACACATCACAATGTACTAGCTGCTAGGGCATGAAGGTTTAGGAAGAAGGTGTCTAGCAGACTCACATAACAAGCACATCACAATGTACTAGCTGCTCGGGCATGAAGGTTTAGGAAGAAGGTGTCTAGCAGACTCACATAACAAACACATCACAATGTACTAGCTGCTAGGGCATGAAGGTTTAGGAAGAAGGTGTCTAGCAGACTCACATAACAAACACATCACAATGTACTAGCTGCTAGGGCATGAAGTTTTAGGAAGAAGGTGTCTAGCAGACTCACATAACAAACACATCACAATGTACTGGCTGCCACGGCATGAAGGTTTAGGAAGAAGGTGTCTAGCAGACTCACATAACAAACACATCACAATGTACTGGCTGCTAGGGCATGAAGGTTTAGGAAGAAGGTGTCTAGCAGACTCACATAACAAGCACATCACAATGTACTAGCTGCTAGGGCATGAAGGTTTAGGAAGAAGGTGTCTAGCAGACTCACATAACAAACACATCGCAATGTACTAGCTGCTAGGGCATGAAGGTTTAGGAAGAAGGTGTCTAGCAGACTCACATAACAAACACATCACAATGTACTAGCTGCTAGGGCATGAAGGTTTAGGAAGAAGGTGTCTAGCAGACTCACATAACAAGCACATCACAATGTACTAGCTGCTAGGGCATGAAGGTTTAGGAAGAAGGTGTCTAGCAGACTCACATAACAAACACATCGCAATGTACTAGCTGCTAGGGCATGAAGGTTTAGGAAGAAGGTGTCTAGCAGACTCACATAACAAACACATCACAATGTACTAGCTGCTAGGGCATGAAGGTTTAGGAAGAAGGTGTCTAGCAGACTCACATAACAAACACATCACAATGTACTGGCTGCCACGGCATGAAGGTTTAGGAAGAAGGTGTCTAGCAGACTCACATAACAAACAAATCACAATGTACTGGCTGCTAGGGCATGAAGGTTTAGGAAGAAGGTGTCTAGCAGACTCACATAACAAACACATCACAATGTACTAGCTGCTAGGGCATGAAGGTTTAGGAAGAAGGTGTCTAGCAGACTCACATAACAAACACATCACAATGTACTGGCTGCCACGGCATGAAGGTTTAGGAAGAAGGTGTCTAGCAGACTCACATAACAAACACATCACAATGTACTGGCTGCTAGGGCATGAAGGTTTAGGAAGAAGGTGTCTAGCAGACTCACATAACAAACACATCACAATGTACTAGCTGCTAGGGCATAAAGGTTTAGGAAGAAGGTGTCTAGCAGACTCACATAACAAACACATCACAATGTACTGGCTGCCAGGGCATGAAGGTTTAGGAAGAAGGTGTCTAGCAGACTCACATAACAAACACATCACAATGTACTGGCTGCCAGGGCATGAAGGTTTAGGAAGAAGGTGTCTAGCAGACACATATAACAAACACATCACAATGTACTGGCTGCCAGGGCATGAAGGTTTAGGAAGAAGGTGTCTAGCAGACACATATAACAAACACATCGCAATGTACTAGCTGCTAGGGCATGAAGGTTTAGGAAGAAGGTGTCTAGCAGACTCACATAACAAACACATCACAATGTACTGGCTGCCAGGGCATGAAGGTTTAGGAAGAAGGTGTCTAGCAGACACATATAACAAACACATCACAATGTACTGGCTGCCAGGGCATGAAGGTTTAGGAAGAAGGTGTCTAGCAGACACATATAACAAACACATCACAATGTATTGGCTGCGAGGGCATGAAGGCTTAGGAAGAAGGTGTCTAGGAGACTCACATGCTACAAGGCAACCTCAGCTCGACCTATCAATCACACACCAAGCACATCACAATGTACTGGCTGCCAGGGCATGAAGGTTTAGGAAGAAGGTGTCTAGCAGACACATATAACAAACACATCACAATGTATTGGCTGCGAGGGCATGAAGGCTTAGGAAGAAGGTGTCTAGGAGACTCACATGCTACAAGGCAACCTTAGCTCGACCTATCAATCACACACCAAGACTTGACCAATGCAATCAAACAAAATATTTTAAATTATTGGTAAGACGGCTGGACTCGACTATCCGACAATAAATTACATACAATCACAACTACTACTCAGGAGTGGACATCCAGCTACCGGGACAACAGGCGAGAAGAAGTTGTACTTGCTCGACTCCGAATCGGCCATACAAGACTAACACACGAATACCTCATGACAAGACTTAACAAACCAATTTGTGATATATGGAATACAGACTTTACTGTAAAACACCTACTTACGGAGTGCAGAAGACGACAAAACCTAAATATCCCACATGACATTTACGAATTGTTGAGTGACAGCAGCTAGCACATGAACACAATACTTTCTTACTTGCAGGACACTAAACTATACACTCGCATTTGAAGATATCTGCTGAATAACCAGAGGCTTCCAGGAATATAACAGACATTTCCAAACCTCTGGTTATGGAAATAATTGAATTAAATAGCCATCTTAATGCTGGTTCATTAGACCATACAGGTACCACCTCGAAGGAGTGAAATCATAGTAGATGCTGGTTCATTAGACCATACAGGTACTATCTTGAAGGAGTGAAATCCCCATAGTAGATGCTGGTTCCTTAGACCATACAGGTACTGCCTTGAAGGAGTGAAATCCCCATAGTAGATGCTGGTTCATTAGACCATACAGGTACCACCTCGAAGGAGTGAAATCATAGTAGATGCTGGTTCATTAGACCATACAGGTACTATCTTGAAGGAGTGAAATCCCCATAGTAGATGCTGGTTCATTAGACCATACAGGTACTGCCTCGAAGGAGTGATATCCCCATAGTAGATGCTGGTTCATTAGACCATACAGGTACTGCCTCGAAGGAGTGATATCCCCATAGTAGATGCTGGTTCATTAGACCATACAGGTACTATCTTGAAGGAGTGAAATCCCCATAGTAGATGCTGGTTCATTAGACCATACAGGTACTGCCTCGAAGGAGTGATATCCCCATAGTAGATGCTGGTTCATTAGACCATACAGGTACCACCTCGAAGGAGTGATATCCCCATAGTAGATGCTGGTTCATTAGACCATACAGGTACTATCTTGAAGGAGTGAAATCCCCATAGTAGATGCTGGTTCATTAGACCATACAGGTACTATCTTGAAGGAGTGAAATCCCAGTAGATGCTGGTTCATTAGACCATACAGGTACTATCTTGAAGGAGTGAAATCCCCATAGTAGATGCTGGTTCATTAGACCATACAGGTACTGCCTTGAAGGAGTGAAATCCCCATAGTAGTTATCAATTATAAATAAATAACCTTCAATGCATTAAATGGGTACCTGCGAAGAGGAAAATCAGGTGGACTGTGCTTAGTACTGACCACACTATCTTCCTCGTGTGCCGTTTCGTCAAGAATCAGATACCTTTACAGTGAATTCCTTATAGCCTGATAAGATACTATATATAACTAAATGCCGGGCCCAAACATCTAAGATTGTGAAAGTTTTATGATGAAATTCCTTTTCATTTGATTTGTATCAGCTTTCTAAAAGTCCATTACCTTTTATTTTTATTTTTCGAATCATGTCAAATATGTCCAGATTTAATTGTAATGAACTTTCCTCCGAGATTTTCCATGAAATCCAATCGGTTAGCGTGAAATTGACCATTAACACTTTAATAGCTCGGCAAATATCTTGATGAGATGAAGGAGAAAAAAATAAACCATTGGAACGAACTGAATGCAGTGACTGTAATTAGTCTTATTGCACAATCTAAATGGAATATGCTAATGCGGATTGCATAATTACTTCCCTGGAAAAAAAATGTTAACTTTCGAAAAATATAGGCTTAAAAAATAATATTAGCTGTAAATAAATTTTAAAACAAATACAGTGGTTTAAAAGCCAATATTTTCGAAACATTACAAACGATATATTTCAGCAACTTTTTTATCACAAATATCCTGTAATACAAACAAATAGATAACAAACCCGCGGGGATATGTAACAAACCCTTAGGATCCTATCAAACAACGCTACAAGATTTTATTAAAAACAAAAAAGTTTCCATCAACTTTAAACAAAAATTGTAGTCAATATTGCTGATAGAACTACCCGTAAAAGCCAGAAAGTCGTAAATCAAGAATGTAACCGTTTTCGTTAAATTTAATCAACTCCCTTTAAATAAATTTAACAACAAATAAAGTGGTGTAAAGGGCGATTATATTGGTACATATTTCCGAAAAAAGAAAACATTACATTTTGATATCAGAAATAATCTGTTGGCACAATATATAAGAAGCCCTTCAAGATTCTGCAAACAACAATGATAGAAGATTCGTTAATTATTATATATATATATATATATATATATATATATATATATATATATATATATATATATATATATATATACTCCTCCCCATTCCACCTGACGCTTACCTGACTCTGGTAAACAAGGCAAAATACGTGTTTAATTGTCACTTCGGTAGGGACGAGGGACGAGGTTAGCTAAGTGGACCTGAGTTCAAAACTCGAAAGTAAAACTGATTCTATTTTGTAGGATCGGATTCGGTGTCCCTGACCATCCCTAGGCCAATCCAGACTTTAATTAATTTATTAACGGCTACGTGGAAAGAGAGAAATCAGGCGTCCGGAGCGTAGTACTGACCACACCAACTCCTTAATGTGCGGTATGGATACCTCTACAGTATCAGCCTCTCACTGAGCACCTTTCCCAGCACTGATTTTTTCTCTGTGTTTTAAAGGAATGATTTATCAGATGGCTTAAGTAATTTTCTATACTTAGCACACAGCGAAGTAAGGTTGGAGCACAAGCTGGAAGTACACATTGCACGTTCACACATAATCTACTGGGCGTGGTCATAATAAACATAACTACTGGGAATTCAAATAAGAAAACCAACATTAATAACCTCCAACGAAATGAAATAGCATTGCATTTTCCTATCTATCTTATATGCACCTTATATCACAAAAGGGGCCATTTTCTTACACGAGCAAATGAGAAAAGCTGTACAATACGAATTATATGAGATTGCACAGAAATAGAGTTGTTGCAACAAAAACAGCAAGTGAACTAGTGCTAATTGTTGCATGAAATCGTGCAGGTATAACTCACAACTGCTACCGCTGGCGGTACAGTATGGTAGTTAACCCTTTGGTTATCGAACCATCGATCAACCTTTAGAATGGCGGGTGTATCTTGGAAATGGAGCAGTGACTCTAATCAACCACTAGAAAAAATACAGATAAATCATATGGTTCTAATTCAAGCATTAAATATAGCGCGTGGTGCTCCGCCTTTCGCGGGATCAAGGGCGAGTCACGGGGGGAATGAGTGTGGAGATATGTTTCGGTGAGTGTTTGTGTATTATATAGGGGTTGGATGGTTTCGATGCCAGTCTAAGTAGTGTTGACTTTCTTAAAAAAAACCTTACATATCTTCCCAACCATGTGAAACTACCGAATATGCAAATCAGAGCAAACTAGAGAACCAACATATTCTATACATTGACTAAGTAATATATTGAAAATGGTCTTATTCCATACTTTATTTAAGGCATTGAAGGCTATTCTAAAGGGGTTAGAGTTGGGACAATTTGCTACAAGCCATATCGTCCACAATCCAAGAGCAAAGTATCGAATCTGAAGAACGAGATTTTGCATATTCGATAGTTTCACATGGTAGGAACGATATTATTCCGCACCGAATTCTCGACGTGAGCACATCTCTTGAAAAAACGCTGACTATGTGAAACAATAAATATGAGAAATTTTGCTTCGTTGTATGTAATTTCTTCAGGTCCAATATAAGTATTTAGGCCAGTTTTTTTGGATTTGGTGATCCCTTGCTGATGGACCAATTTAACACCTTTTTCTTATAAATCCAAAATTCTTGTATCTAAAACCAGTTTGAACTGAAGTTTTAGGTAAATCCCATTTTTAACGGACCTATTCTATCAGTTAACATGATTATTAAATTGTCTTTTAGTTTTATTACTCATTTTCGGTTCGAAAAATCCGACTCGAAGGGACTGCGTCATCTTAGCGCGTTCTTGTCCTCATTTTAAATTATCTGGTTTTACTAGCAGGTTCCTACTTACAGCAATTAAACAAACAAACAGCAATAATTAAATTAAGAGAAAAAACGCCAAGAATTGTTCTATGTTTCGCAGTTTTAAGCACTTATTTTTCCGACTAAGAACGTAACATCGGAAATTACTGTAGGACCGTTTTTGTTTTTTTTTGTTTTTTTTCTTGGGAAAATTTAGTTTCGAATGGTTACTTTCTACTTTCCGCGTTTTCCAAGCTGTTGTCGAGAAAAGGGCGAAAATATTCATCTATATATATAAAAATCAGGTGTCTGTATGTTTTTCTGTCTGTTTGTTTGTTTGTTCCTTATACAGAACCACACCGCTTGACCGATTTTGACCAAACTTGGAATAATGGTAGGTCTTGATACGAGAAATCTCCTAGGCTAGGTCAAAAAAATCTATCAGCTGTCTGTCTGTATGTTTGTCCCTTATACAAATCCACACCGTTCGTCCGATTTTGACTAAACTCTGTACACGTGTGGATCTTAATCTGAGGGAGTGTCGTAGGCTAAGTCAAAAACGTCTACCAGCTGTCTGTCTGTATGTTTGATTCCTATAAAAATCCACACCGTTCGTCCGATTTTGACTAAGCTCGGTACACAGGTAGATCCTAATCTGGAGAGTGCCGTAGGCTAGGTCAAAAACGTCTACCATCTGTCTGTCTGTATGTTTGTTCCCTATACAAACCCACACCGTTTGACAGATTTTGATCAAACTGGGAACACAGGTTGGTCTTGATAAGGGGATTGTTATAGACCAGATCAAAAACGTCTACCAGTTGCTGTCTGTATGTTTTTTTTTAAAATAAAAATCCACACCGTTAGACCGATTTTTACCAAATTTGGCATAGAAGTATGTCTTGATATGGGGGGTGTTATAGGTTATGTCAAAGTCGTCTAGGACTCCCAGTTGGGAGGTCACGGGTTAAAAACAGTTACTGATTCGTGTTATTAGATTTTAATAATACTTATTTGGTTTCTAATTTATTTAGGCTTTTCTATATGCAGAAAGTAGGTGTAGCATGGCACGTCGGGTAACAGCTAGTTCAATACAAAAGTCCATAATTGCCTGTTTATATTTTTTTTTTTCTAATACTAGATACTAGATACTAGATACTAGCTTTTTATTCAGTGATAATTTAAATATCCTATAGATTGCACGAATCTCACACAATTTAAATGTTCGACTGAGTAGTCACATAGTTTTGGAGTTGCGTACACGAAAATTAGTTTAGAAAACAAGTTTTTCCCGCTTCAAAACCACAATTTTACCTAAAAAACTATTTCATTACCTTTCTACGTTAGATAACATCAAAGAAGTATATTTTCATGCATATTAACACAAACGTTTCCGCTATGATTTCCTTCGCTGAGTTTTCGCACAAAAAACATGATCCCGAGGACGGATTCTGCCGATTAAAAAATCATAACTTTTATATCAGATAACCGGTTTGTCTTTACGAATTTCGACTGAGGAGTACAGCCCCAAGAATAGATTGTGGTGCAGAACGTCGTAACTTCTATTGAGTATGGTGCTGTGGGCGAGCACTTGGGACATGAACACGTATTCCTCGAGCCACTGTTTCGACTGAGGAGTACAGCCCCAAGAATAGATTGTGGTGCAGAACGTCGCAACTTCTATTGAGTATGGTGCTGTGGGCGAGCACTTGGGACATGAACCCGTATTCCTCGAGCCACTGTTTCGACTGAGGAGTACAGCCCCAAGAATAGATTGTGGTGCAGAACGTCGTAACTTCTATTGAGTATGGTGCTGTGGGCGAGCACTTGGGACATGAACCCGTATTCCTCGAGCCACTGTTTCGACTGAGGAGTACAGCCCCAAGAATAGATTGTGGTGCAGAACGTCGCAACTTCTATTGAGTATGGTGCTGTGGGCGAGCACTTGGGACATGAACACGTATTCCTCGAGCTACTGTTTCGACTGAGGAGTACAGCCCCAAGAATAGATTGTGGTGCAGAACGTCGCAACTTCTATTGAGTATGGTGCTGTGGGCGAGCACTTGGGACATGAACACGTATTCCTCGAGCCCCTGTTTCGGCAGTTGGAAGTGTTTTTGTCATTTCTTCTAGTGTTTTCATTCTTGACATAATTGAGGAGCTTAGTATCAAAGTTGGACAACTCCACTTTTGATTTTTTTATAGGAGAGGTAAAAAACCATATCTACTATAGGGTTGTCAGTATCATGGTGATTTTTTTATATGTTATTCTCCTAGGTCCAAAAAACATGTTTTCAGAGGCATTACAAAATTATATGAGTATTAAGGCCGTAAACACACAAACCAAATAGTGGACTTGTCCATGTTTGAAACCAATTCATGGAGTTGTCTGTTTTTGAAACCAAAGGGAGCCATTTTAAAATTGAATCTATCCTCTTTTGAAACCAAAAAAAAAAATATGAATTCGATGTGCACAAGGGAGTTTTAATATAATATAATTATTTCTAATGTATTAAAAAAAATCGTATTGTTAAAAATTACTTGAAAAAAAATGTAATTAAAAATAGAAGTCTTTGAATTATTCTCACCCCCTAGAAAGAACTAGTTGATCAAAATCTGCAATCAACACACTCACAGTGTCCACTGTTGATGACATCAGCAGATTCACTCTGTACTGTACCACTTGTACTCTGTGCGGTACCACTGCATACGGTCTCTGTTTTCATAATTTTCTCCGGAGTACTTGGACAAGAGATTCTTAACATCTGCAAGTTTCTTGGGGTTGACGCTACAGCCGACGGGAATTGGTGCAGGATTAAGTTCTAGAAGTGACTTAGCCTTCTTTGTTATGGACATAAATCTTTCACGTCAATTATGGTGGAGTATGGCACACCGCACTTCGATTGTGCAGATGGCCCCCCAACACCATCCCTAACCATCCCTAACCATCCCTAACCATTGTAAAGATATCTGTAATGAAACTAAATTATCCTTAGTTTATTCGGTTTAGAAAAAATGTGGTACTTCGCTATCCTCTTCGCACAGTTTTACCTATAACTACATGTATTGAAGTGGCTGTGTTATAATTTTCATCGCCGTACTCAGCCATACCTGTGCACAGCTTATTAAAATTAATTTATCAATTAGTGATGCGATTATTTTATTAAAAAAGAGTTAACCATTATTATTTTCTGGAGATAGTTGTTGAAAAGTTTGTGATAGCAAATAACTGAACATTAACGATGAGATCTATTTAATATCTAGTGTGAAACTGTCAATATTTATTTGTTATACGCGAAAATTTAAATAAAGAGGAATATGTCGGGAACAGTTACCAGTGCCACATTAGCTGTTAATTTATTCACTTGAGATCTTGAAAATATATTTGGAAGGATACATAGCTCTACCACTTGAGTGAAAATGATTTTTTAAATTGAATAGTTGCTGTTTTTCACGGTTTTGTTATATCAACCCCTTTTATCATTAAAATAATTATTGTAAAGAATTGGAAGTGGTCTCATTCTACTGAGAAGAAATACTTCAAAAATGACACCTAAATCAGAAAGATTCAAGTACCTAGAGGTTTTGTCTCAAGATCCGGCGTTCGGCACCACAGTGTGCCGTATAACAGCTAGTTATTAATTAGAATTATCGCTAAATGCACTCATTACAAGTAACTATAAACATTCAGCCATGATGGATTTGCAGTGCATGATGGGAGCAGATTGCATGAATGCAAGCTTCTCATTGGCTACTGATGGAGTTGTCATTTTTTGAAACCAAACTATGTTGGAATTGTCCATATTTTGATTCTGACCGGTGCAAATAAACGCTATTTTAACCATGTTCTGTCTGTTTTTAATGAAAACAGTTGTAAAACCGAATGCAGCATAAAACGCTCCTTAAGAATCGACCAAAATCTCAAAACTGAAAAAAATGGTGTTGTCCAACTTTGATACCAAGCTCCTCAATTGAATATGAAGAAATCAATAAGACATCCGAGGAAAGCAGGTTTCTAGTCTTTGCCTATTTTAAACTACTAGTTAGATAGCATTATTTCCCCTCTGTTGATATTAGTATTCTGGAGTGCTAGGTGCAACTGAAATTTGTGTCGTAGCAGCTTAAGTTATTTCTGCAAATAACCTCTATTCCGTTAATTCAAACTTCTCATTAGCATTAGAACATGGCTCACCCCCGCAAAGGCTGGCATAAAATTAACCAAATCAGGCTCTGTTTGCTATTTAAATCCCCTGATTTTCTTACGGTTTGTTTTATGCACTTTGGTGCACCTGTTGTTCCGATTTATATTCGCGGTTCTTATATTGACCTTTTGGACTATTGTCTCCTATTTGAGTATTCCAATCCGGACGAAACGGGAGTGTTCCACCTCCGCCTGTAATCAACCAGCTATATCGGGATAATTATTATGCAGCTAAGGTGCTCGAGTAACCAGGGCTAGTAACAGAATGCACATGCACTTTGCATTCATATGAGATGTAACAACAAAATAATAAACTTTAAAATCTCTACGATAATTGTAAATTGGAATTACATCTTAATTTCTTTGATAGGTCAATGGTTTGGGATGGCCAGTTAGGTGATGGTTAGAAACGTTTCGGGTGCTTAGGAATTGTTAGAAATGGTTGGGCGTGCTTAAAAATGGTTAGAAAATTTTGGGCTGCTTAGGAATGGTTAGAAATGTTTGGGTGCTTTTTTGGGGACGGATTATCTTCTGGTTACCGCTCTTCCACCATTATACCTATCCATCTTTTTAAATAGATATGCCAGTATTTCATCTGTCAATACAATTATTTCATGTATATTCTAAAGATTATTTGTGTCTTTATAGAGAATGCTGAGGGGTAAGACCTTCACGCTTTGAAGTATATTACATACATCATATAATCAGTTGAAACATCGGCCAGAACCAAAGTATCAGCATTAGCATGGAATTTCTCGACGTGAAACACCTTATTGCGTGGAATCAGGTAAATAGGTGGGCCGCATAAGCTAGTTTTAATAGAAATTGGCTTAAATGGCCTTTGCGATAAGTTCAAGAGCTGAGGAAGGCCAGCCGGTCGGAGCAACAAGTGCACACATTTCGCCGCTAGTGGGCGTCGCCGATTAATTTGCATCGGCATTATCGATCGATTTAATTGCAGCGAGGTCATTAGCATGCGAACGAGGCTCCAGTCTAGATCTTCAAGGGCGGAGAGTTTTTTAGGAGTCGAATCGGAGCCGGTAGGAGTTTTGCGTGTAACAACACGATACAAGCGTGTAATTATGAAGGAAAACATAGAAATCGGCGCCGCCAGGGTTTTGTGGTATTCCAGGATCGCGTAAACAGGATGCCTGGCTGTCGGAGCATAGAGACCCTGGACGACCGGGATATGAGACATGGTTTACCTCTGAAATGGATGACACTAGAACTGGAAGTATCCAAACCGCAAGTGTTTCGTAAGGAAACCTTATTCAACAGTAACACAAAGAAGGTAATCAAAAAAACAGGATGTTCGCCTATGTCTAGTGCATTAGTTTCTATTGTCCTAACAAGAAACAAAAATTTTATAGAGTCAACTTCAAGTAAGCTCTCACTACGAATAGAATCATTTTCCTGAATCACAACTCTTTGAAAGACAAGATTTTTGTGCCTAAAAAAGGTTTTGTTTTCATAGGGTTTTAACTGACATCCCTCAGCATTGAAGCTGAACAAATTCGTGCTGAGATGATGTTGGCGAAAGCCGCTAAAAGCCTGTGGTGCTAAATTCGTGCTGAGATGATGTTGGCGACAGCCGCTAAAAGCCTGTGGTGCCGAATTCGTGCTGAGATGACTTTGGCGACAGCCGCTAAAAGCCTGTGGTGCTGAATTCGTGCTGAGATGATGTTGGCGACAGCCTCTAAAAGCCTGTGGTGCCGAATTCGTGCTGAGATGATGTTGGCGAAAGCCGCTAAAAGCCTGTGGTGCTAAATTCGTGCTGAGATGATGTTGGCGACAGCCGCTAAAAGCCTGTGGTGCCGAATTCGTGCTGAGATGATGTTGGCGACAGCCGCTAAAAGCCTGTGGTGCTGAATTCGTGCTGAGATGATGTTGGCGACAGCCGCTAAAAGCCTGTGGTGCTAAATTCGTGCTGAGATGATGTTGGCGACAGCCTCTAAAAGCCTGTGGTGCCGAATTCGTGCTGAGATGACTTTGGCGACAGCCGCTAAAAGCCTGTGGTGCTGAATTCGTGCTGAGATGATGTTGGCGACAGTCACTAAAAGCCTGTGGTGCTGAATTTGTGCTGAGATGGCGTAGGCGACAGCCGCTAAAAGTCTGCGGTCCCGAATTCGTGCTGAGATGATGTTGGCGACAGCCGCTAAAAGCCTGTGGTGCTGAATTCGTGCTGAGCTGATGTTGGCGACAGTCGCTAAAAGCCTGTGGTGCTGAATTCGTGCTGAGATGATGTTGGCGACAGCCGCTAAAAGCCTGTGGTGGTGAATTCGTGCTGAGATGATGTTGGCGACAGCCGCTAAAAGCCTGTGGTGCCGAATTCGTGCTGAGATGATGTTGGCGACAGTCGCTAAAAGCCTGTGGTTCTGAATAATTTTGTCAACACCTCAACATCGTCATTGACGGCGTGAGCCTTGTACTTTTTTTTTTTTTCTATGATGTGGTGAAATCAACCACATAGATCATGGTCACCGCTAAATAAAAATAGCAATTTAAATAACGGTATGCTTTGATTCTGTACGAATTGAAACATGCATTTGTTATGGAAAGTATTAATAGAATTTGGAATACATAATAATTTTGATTTTATATTGACTAAGATTACTACTCTCAGCTGAGGCGAGGCAGCCCCAGCTTCACAAGGCTACTCGTATACTTAGTTACAATTATATATTTCGTGGACAGCCCGGAGAGGATGTACGGCCTCCCAAATTAATACATTATGCTAGTTATGTTTCATTAAATAAACCGGTTTCCTTCATAAAATTCATTCAATTGTTTATTCCAGTTTTGGCATCACCCAATATTTCTTCCAATGATCCAATGACCTTAATAGGCATTTTCAGATTTTTGTTGGTTCCATTTAATGAAGCTTCAAGAATTTCTAACTTAATATCAAAATAAATCCAAAGATATATATTGACAGAGGGAAAGTTTGGCAATGCAATGTCTCGTTTGTGAAATGCACTAACCATTGGTCTTCGGAATTATAAATTCTTGTGCTACAACGCGAAATAGAGGCCTGCACGTTTTGCCAAATAACTTATCTTCCCTTATTCGAGTCCATAGCAAGTGGTAAAGGCAACAGAATGAAGCAAGGCAATTACAGAAACAGAAAGTCTTATCTCGCGTGAAGTCCCTACTCCGAAGGCGCGCCGTTCGCTCAACGGACCATATCCAAAGCCATTTCGAATGTAAACACGCCGTACAGAGGCAGAGAAGGGTTGCTCCACAACAGGCGTCTAGACAGTCTGTCTAATAAGACAAGCGTGCTTCTATGAGAGCGCGTGACACGACTCGACTGTTTGCACAAGCCACGCCTCGAGCTGATGCCAGATTATGAACACCGATTTGACCAATACTCCGAGCGTAGCTTTCGACGAAAGTGAACTTAAATCCAGATTAAAAGGTATCGTTGACTAGATCGCCTCCGGCTGAGACCTCAGAGGTTACAGGTAGATATTGCCGTGGTTCAAGTGGGAGATGCAGGTTACATGCAGAATTGTTATCCTTATTCTGCATGTTGTAGAGTCTACTCCAACACTCAATCACTGGAAAACTTTGCGCCTGCAATGTTAGGAAATACCATGAATGCACGACCGGGTTGATTGTTCACTTACCCAAATAACATAAAACAACCCTTCTCTCATGAATATTTTTAATACATTAATTTATATTCATTACATTTTGGCGTAAATCTGATTAGGATACTGCTCAGTTGGTGAAAACAGTGTTTTTATCTTCAAAATTGTTGTTGTTCTCACGATTGAAGGTTACGACTTTTTTCTAGCCAGGATAGAGCTGGTGTCTTATATCTTCGAAAGAAACTGGGAATCGAACTCACAACAATGATTGATCGTCGGGCTTTTTTGGCAAATTAAATAGGCTTCAAAAATAAATAAACAAAGTTTATTTTTATTTTGTATTTAGAATACCCCGTCCCTAAAGAAGGAAATCGATTTTCTCCAATCGAAATGGATGTTTTGTTCCAATAGGATTTTAAATAAGATTAACCATAAAATATAGATTAATAACAACAAGTTCGATCCAAAGAAGTAGGACTTTTCAAGAACCATTCATAGATTTGTTATCAACTTCCATATCCAATTTATTTGTATAATATCATTTTTATAATTTATTTTAATGTGTTTTCTACCATTATGTCGTCATAAGTTATAATTTAACGGGAATCTAACATTATTTATAAATACTACGGCTTTCAAAATATGTCCGATATGAATAAGTATTGATTCTAATACCAGCATTATAATTTTATTTTTGATACGATATTTATCGAAAAACGCTACAATTCATTCCTTTTCTGAAAATCTACAACTTTGAAATTTTTTTGGATCAATTCTTATTGAATCAGACAAAATATTAAATGTCTCTGCATGATTTTTTATTGAAAGAAACAACAATATTACAAATTCGTTTGGATCAGCCATTAACGAGTGAGACCACAATATTCGATGTATCAGAAACAGCCCCTTAACAAGCCAGAGGGACTAATAGCATAGAGGTATCTGATTCTTAAATGTACAGCACATTAGGGGGGGTATTGTGGTCAGTATTATGCTCCGGCTACCGTATTTTGCTTTTTTATGTACCAATTAAATTAAGTAAAGACCAGGTGGGCCTAGGGATGATCTGGAACCCCGAATCCAACCCCTGAACGACGACTCTATAAAATAAAATCTTCAGTCCGTTCCCGAGTTTCGAACTCATGTCCTACACTAGTTGAGTGCTCTACCACAGAAGTAACCTTGGCCCTCGTCGATGTATAGTATTGTACGTTACACTCATCTGGAGGGGCTGACAATATAGTTTTCCCCTTGAGTCCCTTGATTTCTGGTGACAATATTCCCGCAAAGCTTACAGGATCGACGCCATAATTCATAACGGATATGCCGGGAGATCAGAAATGTCAGATTTGATAGCTGTGAACTTTCCTTAGGATCCATTAGACTAAAGATTAATTTTTATATCATGCAAATAAATCATACTATCATTCTTTCATAATTAAAAAAATAATATATTGAATGCCAATAAAAACTACTAAAGTAACTATAACCGCATTAAGCTGCAATTAGACGGGAGTAATTAATGTGCAGTTAAAACAGGTGTTGCTTCGACCACGCCTTTTCGTGTTCTCGCTCGCCCGGGGAGCAAAAACCACATTTCTCGTCCTCTCGAGTCCATGGAAGAACTATTAATATTATTTATGTTATTGGTACAGCTTGTCTATACAAACTATATGCAAATTAATCTCGGAGAAATGTCAAAATATCGCGTGAGCCGGCGCCAATAGCGCCGCCCACGCAACGACGACATGAGATATTCTATAACCCTATCCTATACTAATAGATACTCCACGAGGGAAGTCTCTATTGTATGCGAACTATGATTTATGTCCGTGGAATATGGTTTTCATGTTGGATTTGCTCAACAAACTAGGAAGTGTTGCGCAGGGTGCTGGTCTTGTCCCTTTCTTTTTCATTCTAGTTGTCATGGGGTTATCGACTTTATCATATTTTAGAACAAATTATGGAACTGTTGAGTCAAGAAGGTATTATGTGGCTTCTTATAATTTCTATATATCTTATTGTACTGAAAGTATAATCGGAAAGTATGATCTGGTTTTAGATTTATTTTCTCGACTAACAGTAATACAATTGTTTTTTTGTATTGATTTAATTTGTTGTTACATGCATTTAATATTCAATGTATTACTGTCTTTAAATTCCTACTTTGTCTTTATCAAGGTCCAGTATCTCTATTTTCTGCTAATCCAACATGATAACGTCCATTTACGGCATATTATGCCGTTATTTTAATGATAAAACAAATGTTGGCAAAACTGCAATAGTCTAGATTCAGATTTGGGCTTCAGTCCATCAAGAATCATCATCATATGTCATCATATGTGGCACGACGTCCCGTCACCGAGACTGGGCCTCCTCTAAGAGCCTCCGCCAGTCAGCTCTGTCTTCTGCTGCAGCTCTCCAGTTCCTAACGCCAAGCAGAGTTCTGGCATCGTTGGATACGCTGTCCAGCCATCTGATCCTCGGCCTTCCTACTCGTCTTGTGGAGTGCAGGTCCTCGGTCATAACTTTTTTAGGTATTTCCGTGTCATTCATTCTGGCTACATGCCCTGCCCACCTTAGCCTTCCAAGCTTGATGAAGGTAACAATGTCGAGGTCGGCAAATAGAGTGCTGAATTCCCTATTTTTCCTTCTTCTCCACACTTCACCTATCTTTACTGGGCCATAGATCCTCATGAGGACTCCTCGCTCAAACACACTTAGCATCCTCTCATCAATTTTGGTCATTGCCCAAGCCTCTGAGCCATATGAAATAACTGGCCTTACGAGGGTATGTATACAAGTATATACATAGCTTGGTCTTCTTTGAGATGAATGTACTTCTAAGGAGTCGGCCAAGTCCATACACACATCTATTGTCAGCAGTGATCCTTCTATGTATCTCCTGAGCTACCTCATTCTTGCTGTTCACTTCAGATCCAAGGTATATGGAACTTCTCACTCTCTGGAACTTGAAAGGTCCAACTTCAAATGGGGAGCCCAGATCAACCTCACCACCAACTCTCAGGTACTTAGTCTTTTTTTCGTTGACTTCTAACCCAAGTCATCTTGCAGCTGCTTCAAGGGCTGTAAATGCATCTCTGAGAGCCTGTTCAGACCCACCAACAATATCAATATCATCCGCATACCCGAGGAGCTGGGTCAAGCGATTGAATATTGTTCCGCTGGTCTGAATTCCGGCCTCTCTCACAGCTCTCTTTTCTGCCATGTTGAACAACAGGCAGACAAGGGCATCCCCTTGACGTACCCCGCTGTTCACTGCAAACTCTTCAGAGAAATCAGAGCCAACGCGAACTTTGCATTTTTAGCTTTGAATGGTCATTTTGATTAGGCGTATGAGCTTCTGTGGGATGCTTAGCTCCTCCAATGCACACCAGAGTTGAGTCCTATCAACACTATCATACGCTGCCTTAAAATCTACAAACAGGTGGTGAGTGATTATCTTGTGCTCCATACTCTTTTCCAGGATCATCCTGAGGGAGAACAGTTGGTCAGTTGTTGAGCCCTCTCCGAAATCCAGCCTGGTATCTTCCGAGTTCTTTTTCAGCGTAAGGGAGGAACCTCTCAAAAAGAATGTTAGAGAGCAGCTTGTAGACGCATGATAGGAGCGAGACCCCTCGATAATTTGCACACTCCGTCTGATCACCCTTCTTATATATTGGGCAGATAATGGCCGTCGACCATTCTCTGGGTATATCTTCCCATCAAGAATAGTTTTGATAAAACTAGACTGAAGCCCTTTCTGCATGGAATAATAAAATGATGACTATGTTTCTATGATAACTATATGTAAGTCCTTCTAACATAGAAATGTGTAATTACCTTTCATAAAAACCTTCAGGTACAACGAATCAATCAGTAGGTAAATAATGTAGGGAAAAAATGGGCTGAAGCAATTTTTGCATGGATCGATTCTAATAAGATTCGCTTTACGTATGGTAAGAATTCAGTTAGTGTTTGCACTGTTTAGAAGTGGTTTTCTGGTTTCAGGCCTGGGGATTTCCATCTGGAAGATCGTCTTAGGACTGGCCGAAGATCACGACTGTTGCTGTAAAAATCCCAATATTACTATTCCCTGGGGTTTCCCGTGGTCTAGTGGCTAGCGCCTTAGATTCATAAGTGGGAGATGGTGGGTTCGATCCCCACCGGTGCACCAGGAATTTTCCTCCCGCGGTGGCAGGAATTTTCTCATCTCAGGGCTCGTTGAGTAAATTCCTCGCTGCACCCTGGATGGCGGCGCTAATTGCCCAGATTTTTCGATGCGCCGTTAAAAAAAAAATAATAAAAAAAAAAAATTACTGATCCCTAAGAAATACAACTGTTAATGGTGGTAATTTTATTTAATTTATACAAATTAATTTGAAGGAATCTTTATGTTTATTTAAACTTACCTAAGGCAGTAATGGACAAACCAATTTAAAAAAAAATAGTCCCGTAACAGGCCACGAGGGCCCTGAGGGGCAGATACTGTAGAGGTATTTGATTCATGACCATACGGCACACTAGGGAGATAGTGTGGTCAGTACTATGCTCCGGCCGCCTGATTTTCCCATTGGCTGCTTCGACTGCTAGAGTCATTAGCACCCAAGAACCCCATTATTAAATTAATTAAAGGCTGGGTTGGCCTAGGGACGGCAGGAAGGCCTAATTCAGCTCATGAACTAAGACACTAGAAGAAAAAATCTTTAGTGCTTGCTCGGGATTCGAAGTCAGGTCCTCCAACTTATTAGTCCAGTGCTCTACCATTGAGCTAACCTCGCCTCCAACTTATTAGTCCAGTGTTCTACCATTGAGCTAACCTCGCCCCCTGGACAGTCCAATAATGTACTTAAAAATCAATAAAACGTTTCTACTCTTTCGTGGATACGTTATTAATTAATGGTCATTTCGTGCGATAATTTATAGACTGGTCTAGTTGACAGCACAAGTCTATTTCCTTTCAAAATCATGCCCCCGCAAAAAAAAAGAAAAAAAAAGAAGTTTTAGATCCGTAAAACAGAACCAAAGCATTCCTGAATCCGAATGCGGCGTCCGTTTGACCAATCAGGTCAGAGTGATTTTCAGTCCAAGATCAAACGTACAGAGTTGACTTGTGATTCTTAGTCAACAAGGTTGTAAAAGCATTAAAATTTAACAAACTGATATCACTAATGTCAATTGGAATAAACAATCAATGGGGCAACAATTGGGCTATCTACAGGCTGCCACCCTTTTTTAATGCCAACAGGTCGTGGTCGGTCACCCATTCAGATAATGGCAGGCTTGACATTCCTTATATTCGTTGATCAACGGAAACCGGTGTAAAATGCCATTAATGCCAAATAGATTTCTGAAATTAGTATATTATAATTGCCTCCTATATGATATTTGATACTACCGTAGTTTTCCACCTGCTGCCGAGAAAATATGGTCACCCAGCCGATCTATCCTGTATAAAGGGTAAGCCTAGCTGAGCCTATTAGTGAAATAAGGCCCATACAATACCTAGACCTCGAGATAAACCTTATCTTGATGATATGCCCTTTCAACTAGAACTCTACCCGCTCGAAAATTAATATCTCAGCTGTTGCCTCCTAGATATTGTTCTCCATGTGTGGTGCAACTCCTGCTCTTGTCGGCCGGCCATAAATAACAGCATTGCGCATACGTATTGCGCTCCTTGTTTATATTTGATGTAAGTTATCATTGCGCGCGCGCAGCGGACACTAGACTACAACGGCATATCTCATCCGTCGTTAAGGAAACAGTGGATTGATAGATTTATCAATGCCTAGAAACAAGATAGATTTATCAAGCTCTGAGTCGAACAATTAATTGTCCCTTGATCTAAATGAGACTCATGGAGTTTGCATTTCCTATTCGTGGAGGTTAAGTCCCTTTACCCTCGACCCTAAAGTTCATGCGATAATTCTCGCTGTTTATTAACGGTGTAGGAATATAGTTATGTTGAATGTTGAAGTATTCCCTCACAACATGTCGGAGACTGCAGGACTGGTTCTCTTCCCGGATACTTTCTGAAGGAATGTTCTAGTAAGGTTGCACTCATTAAAGAATTATTGAAAAATTTCTTCAAATCCACAAGATACCGAAAATTACCTCTGTTAATATTTATGTCTGTTAACACATTAGCGAGCACAGTTTTTGCTTTTCGCCCTGAAACGTGGTATAAATCACTCCTGCAATAAAAACGAGTAGGCGAGTTCTTAAGCCAGCGAAATCAGTTCATCTGAATGGCGGAGGGGGTTCACTCTAGACCAAAATTACTAATTTTCCCTTACCGCCCGAAGTTAATTTTATGTTGTGATGAAACTAGACGTTTAATTTAGTGCATATCTGAAAAGAAAGATGTCTTACAAAAATATTCAAAATCGAACAATCTGAAGAAGATGGGGGGGGGACTCCAGCATGCCGCACCTTTGTAACTTGTAAATAAAAATATATCTGAGGACTGAACAGAGCTGTTACCAACTACCTACAACAACTTAGTCTTCAAATTAGGATATACGAAAAAATAATTATTATTGTTCTTAAATAACATTATACATTTTTGACTTTACGAATATTTCATTCCTTAAAGATGGTACATGTATGGTCTAATGAACCAGCACTGTGGGCAAACTTTGATTCGTTGATTCACAAATATACAGATTTCAAAATGTCTGTAATTTGCCAGAAAGTCACTGGTTATTCAGTAGATATCTTGTGAAATCAGGAGAATATTCGTTTATGTACTGGCTAATGTCTTTCAAGAATGTGGCATATTGAGTTTTCTGGAGAGTCTTCTGGAGTCCGTAAAGTAAAGTCTATATTGCATAAGTCACAGGTTGGTTTGTTAAGTCCTGTCATGGGATATTTCTGTGTTAGTCATGTGTGGCCAATTTTGAGTCAGGTACAATTTCTTTTCGTCTATTATCGCGGTAGCTGGTTGTCTACTTCTGATTTGTATTTTTGATGGCAAGTCTTGTTCTGTGATTGGTCGAAAGAGCTCATAATGTCTTGTAGCAAGTTTTGCATGTGAATCTGCTAGGGAGAGTTTTCCCTAAACCTTCATCCCCTGGCAGCCAGTACATTGTGCTGTGTTTGTTATGTGAGTCTGCTAGACACCTTCTTCCTAAACCTTCATGCCCTGGCAGCCAGTCCATTGTGCTGCGTTTGTTATGTGAGTCTGCTAGACACCTTCTTCCTAATCCTTCATGCCCTGGCAGCCAGTACATTGTGATGTGTTTGTTATGTGAGTCTGCTAGACACCTTCTTCCTAAATCTTCATGCCCTGGCAGCCAGTACATTGTGTTGTGTTTGTTATGTGAGTCTGCTAGACACCTTCTTCCTAAACCTTCACGCCCTGGCAGCCAGTCCATTGTGCTGTGTTTGTTATGTGAGTCTGCTAGACACCTTCTTCCTAAACCTTCATGCCCTGGCAGCCAGTACATTGTGATGTGTTTGTTATGTGAGTCTGCTAGACACCTTCTTCCTAAACCTTCATCCCCTAGCAGCCAGTCCATTGTGCTGTGTTTGTTATGTGAGTCTGCTAGACACCTTCTTCCTAAACCTTCACGCCCTGGCAGCCAGTCCATTGTGCTGTGTTTGTTATGTGAGTCTGCTAGACACCTTCTTCCTAAACCTTCATCCCCTAGCAGCCAGTCCATTGTGCTGTGTTTGTTATGTGAGTCTGCTAGACACCTTCTTCCTAAACCTTCATCCCCTAGCAGCCAGTCCATTGTGATGTGTTTGTTATGTGAGTCTGCTAGACACCTTCTTCCTAAACCTTCATCCCCTATCAGCCAGTACATTGTGCTGTGTTTGTTATGTGAGTGAATAGTTTTGAAAATGTCAATTGTTATTTGATGCATGGAGTATTTGTCTGCTAGTGTCTGTAGTGTGCGCAACGAGGACACTAAATTCTTCAGAACACTACGAATATCGATTATCTAAAGATTATAACATACGTCCATAATCACTCAGCAAGCGTTTCAACAGCCCAAGAATTTGCAAATGCTGAAGGTGAAGTTCGAAATCCGGGAAGCCATTCAAGGATTGGCTGATTCATAGCGCCTACACTGTCTAAAGAACGAGGAACAATAAATATTTGTCGTTATTAAAATTCTCCAAAATGGTAAACAATGCCCGAAGAAAGAGAGACGATCTCTTACAGACAACATAAGCTTTCTAAAATATGTATATATTGACGGAAACTCAGAACGATAAGACTGAAAAATCGTTTCGAGCATTATAGAACTACTATAGTTTTCAAAAACATTTCCTTCAGCGAATTCATATATTACGGATATTTGTAGGAACAGGTTTTATATTTAATGCGTTACTCCTGGAATTATAATTAATGGCACGCAAAAATTAAATAACAGGAAATGTGAGTCTAAACTAGGAAATATAAAAAATACATTAATTTATGTATTCTGTTAACTTTTTTACAAAATTAATCCATTCAATGAAACAAAATGGCTTGTTTTAATTGATCCTATTCGTCACATACAACAAAATCTTTTTATGACCAATTTGTTCTATTTGCCTGCTTCAAGAAGTACGGGTCTTATTGCACGACAGTTATCCGTAATGCAGCTCCTACGTGGACTAAGGGGAGTGTGACTTGGCTAGAGTTTCGCAAAACCTGGCCAAATCCAGAACAAGACAAACAATTAAAATTAATTTCTTCCCATGTATTTCGTGTAGGAGGAACAAGAGGCTTCTATGTTTCAGCTAACAACAAGCATAAATTCAAGGAAGGAAAATCTTACCATGTAGTTACAATACACACACATACAACTATATATATATATATATATATATATATATATATATATATATATATATATAATGATTTGAATATTATTTGAATATAAGCAACATATACGTTAATACTACCTAACATTTTCAATTCTGAAACTGTGCTGAACAGAGAAGCTCCTAAGTAGAAATGACGCTAAAGAGGTTCGAAATAAATAACCTGAGGTCTATGTGTCGGAGATAAATAGTAGAGAAATCAAGAAACTGAATTGAAGATTGCAGCAAGGTGGTGTTTTCAATATTAATTTACCAGCTCTTTCAACGTGGCTCCTCCCTCCATCCATAGGGAGGAAACCCGCTTATAAGGCTGACCTCATGACGCAATCCTGAAGTACCAACACGATAATTTCATGTTTCAGGTACCATAAATCACGAATTTAAGAATAGTTAAAATTGGAATATATATATATATATATATATATATATATATATATATATATATATACGAGGTAAGGTCCATAAATTTCCGGTCTGTCCTGCTTTCCCTCCTTCAAACGTGCCGGGACCTGCACGCCTATGCAGGTCCATGCCTGCTCACTCCATACCCATCGCCCGCACTTCCTCAGTCTTGTCAGTCAGTGTCCAGCCTTGAAGAAAACTCCCCATTTTTACAATGTTCAAACTCGAGTACCGAGCGGTAATTAAATTCTTTTGTATAGAGGGTCTTACTCCTGCGCAAATTAAAGAGTGCTTGGATTGTATATACGGGCAGTCCTCCCCCTCGTATTCCACAGTGAAAGAATGGGCAAAATTATTTAAGTTAGGGAGAGAAAGTCTAGAAGATGACCCACGTCCCGGTCGCCCATGGAAGCTGTCACTTCTGAAACAATCCAACTTGTGGAATCTGACCGGCGACTAAAAACCAAGGAAATAGCAGCGAGGTTAGGGCTTTAAAAACCAAGTGTTTTGAGGATCATCAAAGAACATTTGCATATGAACGAGGTTAGTGCAAGATGGGTTCCAAAACTTCTTTCAGCTGCTCAAAAACAGGAACGAGTTCACTGCTGCAATGAATTTTTACGCGAGTATAATGCCGACCCAAGGAATTTTTTGGACTCAATTGTTACTGGGGATGAAACAATGGTTCTTTATTATGACCCACTCAGCAAAAGGGAGTCCATGGAATGGAGAAGACCAGGAGAAGCGCCTCCTTTAAAGGCAAAAGTCACGCAGTCAACAAAAAAGGTAATAGCCACAATTTTTTGGGACTATAAAGGAATACTACTGTTAGATTTTAAAGAAAGGAATACCACAATGAATGGTGAGTATTATGCAGCCCTACTTCACCGGTTACGAGACGACATTAAAGGGAAGAGGCGAGGGAAGTTAAGCAGAGGTGTCCGCCTCCTTCACGGCCGTCCACACAGCATTGATTTCCAAGGCCGCTGTGAAGGACTGTGGATTCCAAGAAATCTCTCATCCACCCTACAGCCCAGACTTGGCCCCTAACGATTTCTACCTTTTCTCAATCTTCGTGGAAGGCGATTTAACACCGACGAAGAGCTCCAAGCAGCAGTAGAAGAACATTTTTTTAACAAAGAAGAAAATTATTTTTTTCATGGCATAGAAATGTTGCCAAAGGGTTGTATTAAGTGTGTTGAACTTAGAGGAGAATATATTGAAAAACAGTAAAACCAGTTTTTTTCTTTCACCTTTTCTTCTATCCCAGGCCGGAAACATATGGACCTTTCTACGTATATATATATATATATATATATATATATATATATATATATATATATATGAAAAATAAACTGAAAAACATTCTGTTTTTTACCTGATGATTGGGGGCTGGATTATAGCATAAATTGATGTTTGCCGCGGTACATTAGGCAAGGATTGGTGAAGGGTAGTTGGATGCCTTTTAGGGTAGCAGGTTTTTTGTGAGGGTAAGGAAGGGTCCATTGTCTAACCGACAGTGTAATCAAATCATTTGTAGTTGAGTTCCCAGGGGTGTGGGGCTGCACTTGAGACTTTGGGAGTTTGGTACTTTTGTCGGCGTCCATTATAGTTCCTATGTCTTTTCGTAGCGTTAGCATGTGTGAGTGTGTGTGCGAGTGGGGCATATTACACGGACGGTGCAGCGAGTATGTGTGTGTGGTTGCGTGTGTGTGAGGCCTATTACACGGGCAGTGCAGCGAGTAAACGTCCGTTAAAAATCCTTTGAGGGTTTGTTATTCTTTGGTCATAATACGGACTTGATTCTATGCTCCCTAGCGGGGTCATTGTGACTCACCTCTCTCCGCTTCATTGTACTGTTGACGGTTTTGTGACCGAGTATGAGAAATAAATTCGTCACTTCCGGTACGAGGGGTGGATATGGAGACCATTTATTAATGGATTGTTCCTTTAGGGTCACCAACCAACAGAAATTACTAGTCTGCACAATTGTTTTAGTGTGGACTGAAGTTTTACAAATATCATTAAATAATAAAAAATAAAATCTTCACACAGGAGCTACATAATTAAGCCCATTTCTCAGCAATGTGTGTATTGGATCTTCACACAGGAGCTACATAATTAAGCCCATTTCTCAGCAATGTGTGTATTGGATCTTCACGCAGGAGCTACATAATTAAGCCCATTTCTCAGCAATGTGTGTATTGGATCTTCACGCAGGAGCTACATAATTAAGCCCATTTCTCAGCAATATGTGTATTGGATCTCCACGCAGGAGCTGCATAATTAAGCCCATTTCTCAGCAATATGTGTATTGGATCTCCACGCAGGAGCTGCATAATTAAGCCCATTTCTCAGCAATATGTGTATTGGATCTTCACGCAGGAGCTACATAATTAAGCCCATTTCTCAGCAATATGTGTATTGGATCTTGCATTCTTTAGAAATTTCAGAAATAATATAACACATGACTAACAGCTTACGCAATTATTAATTTTCTATATAATTCTGTTCAGGAAGTAACACCATTTTCCAATGGGACGATTTTATTTATTACTAGCTGTTACCCAGTGTACCATGCTACACCAACTTTATATTATATAGTTATAAGGAACAAACATACAGCTGGTAGATTTTTTTCACCTTGCCTATGACACTTCTCGTATCAAGACCTACCTGTGTGCCAAGTTTGGTCAACATTGGTCAAACGGTGTGGATTTGTATAAGGAAAAAACAGATAGACAAAAAGCTGACAGATGATTTTGACCTAGCCTATGACACTCCCCGTATCAACCCCTACCTGTGTGCCAAGTTTGGTCAAAATCGCTAAAAAGCTGTGGATTTATATGAGGAACGAATTGAATGGCTTTTTCTTTTTTTGTTCCACAATGTAGTATCCTTATACTGTGGGAGTTCATTTAGGTTCTGCAGGTTCCATCTTCCAACACTGCCTGCATTACAATCAAAGTAATATACATTTTTTTTTTATAATTTTTTTTAAGTATAATAATAATATTAAAATAGAGAAATATGATAGCGTAATGATAACAACTATAATAATAATACAAATAAAAATAGTAACAATAATATTGAAAAAGAAACAAATTATAATATCAAAATTACAAATTAGGTGAAAGAAATAAAAAAAAAAGAATGAATATAAATGAATTAAATAAAATAAAATAACTGATTAATGAAAAGAAAACGTCCGTTCTTGCAATGGCTTATTCTTGCGATTGTTAAAACAAAATTCAATCAGGATTGTGGTCATGAGAAACTGTTCAATTATTTCCAGCAGCATTATTTTTCAAAAACAAATGCACTACTTTTCTCATTTGTTCCGATACTAAACATAAAGGTATGAATTCTGTATACGCACTTTTGATAAGATTATATGATATAATAATAAAAAATAATGATTTGTCAAAATGAAATTATTTACAGTGATAATCCATCGTCTCAGTTTAAAAATATATATATGTCAAGATTGCTTTACATACATTCAGAAAAATTTCACAAAAAGTTTTAGCGGAAATATTTTACTACAGCTCATGACAAACGTGTAGTAGATAGGGTGGGAGAAAGAGTAAAATCCTTGGTCTCTAATGGAAGTTATGAGCAAATCTGAAACTAAAAATGTAAAAAACTCAGTAGAGTTTGCTAATGTTGCATCTAGTTTAATGACAAACACTACAATTCTCCGTATGAGCCAAGTAGATATTGAGCCTGCTATAAGTTCGGACAGTCCATGGGTTACTGTTAAAGACATAGATTTTATTAAGCAAATGCATGTGATAAAATGCAATTCGCAAATCAAAAATTCAACTATGGAAAACAAACTGAAGCCAGCAAGTTAACAGATCAAAAACTTAATGTTTCAAATTTTAATGTTAGTTACTGGTGTGCAGTTACATGTGATAAAAATTAAGTTGTATTTCATTTTATATTGCCCAGCAAACCCTTCTCTGAAGTAATGAATGTTTTGTACATGTAGTTTTCATTCTGAATAGCTTTGGGTTATTTTTTATAGTTTTTAAAATTAAATCGCTGTACTATAAAAAGTAATATATTGTTAGCTAAAATTTTAATTGAACAATTTTTTGTATTTAACGGAAAAAAAAATTAAAGAATGAAAAAACCATACATTTTATTTTTTCATGTGATAGTGTATACCTTTTAGAATAATAATAAAAAAATATTTTAGTGATTTTCTTTTTATCGTTTGATGATATTCCACTTAGTGTGGAACGCCATATTTAATTTTTACAAAATGCATTTTACCACTTCAGGATTTTTTCAGAACATTTGTAATTACTTTATGCTTATATTATTTTTTTTTCTGGCTTCCATATTTATTGAAGTATTGTCATAGAAAATGTCATCAACATTGGTCGATAGGTATGATTTATATTCTAGAACTAAGTGCACTTCCTTTGTCCAATCGATGATAACTGCAAAATTTGAAATACTTTAGCAGAGCATGAAATTAAACTATTTGAGATTGAGAAAAACTATTTTATATTCTTACTTATATCCATGAAAGGAATGAACATGCCAAGTTTCATTAAAATCTGAGATCATGGGTGTCAAATCCTATTTTTTTGGGTTGATTTGAAATGGAATGACCCAAATGTTTAAATATCATGTCACACATAGATGATTTTAGGAGGTACGTTAAAGAACTAAAAGTATTTAAATTATTAAAGTTCTGTGCAGGTTAATGGGTTAATGTTGAAGACATAGTTTATGTTAAGCAAATGCATGAGATAAAATGAAATTCACAAATACAAAAAAATCAACTATGGAAAACAAACGGGAAACTCCAAATCAACAGATCAAATACTTGATATTTAAAATTACTTACTAATATATGATATTAATCCAAAATCTGAGAATATAGGGTTATAATTTAGATAATCACAACATTTTTCAACTGATCAAAAACTTAATATTTTAAATTACTTATTAATATATATTAGTCAAAATTCTAAGAAGGCTATAATTTAGGTAAACACAAATATTTTACTAAAACTAAAAAGTTTTGGAAATTAGATAAACAAACCAAACTTAAAAAAAGGATAATGGTTAATGGCTTCTAGGAGCTCAGTGTTGCTCTACATTTTCATCAGAAATTAATAAAATTGATCTTATATGATATTACTTGTCCAAATCTTGAGAATATACGGCTATAATTTAAATAAACATACAAAGGTTAAAACTGAAAAGTTTTGTTCGCAAAAGAAAAACTTTTCGCAAAAAAAGAAGAAAGTTTTTTTAGCTTGCTAATCTCCACCTAGGCAACACTGGAAAGAAAATTACTATTTCTGAATAATTCATTCTTCTTTAATTGACAATTTGGAACTCGTTACTTCCGAACTGTGAAGCCTAAAAGATTTTATATATATATATATATATATATATATATATATATATATATATATATATATATGATTATGTAATGATGTAAAGTCATCAATGAGTTATTCTAATTATCAAGAACATCAACAAATAAATTTGAGACAATATTCAAAATGGCTGTCAGAATATGAACGGTTCAGTGTAGCCAATTTTTCTTGAACAAAACTTTTGACCTTTTGACCAAATTTCGAAATTTGACTATTTTGACCTAGCCTAGGAGATTTCCCGGATCAAGACGTATCTATGTGCGAAGTTTGGTCAATATCAGTCAAACGATGTGGATTTGTATAAGGAACAAACAAACAGAAAAACAGAAAAGCAGAAAAACAGAAAAACAGACACGTGATTTTTATATATATAGATTATTATTATTTTTTTTTTTTCTGTAAAAACAGTTCTTAAAACGTTTCGTGCGGTAAAGGGTCGATTGACCTCTTTTCTTACTTTGCACTGGTTCTGAACAAAAATAATTTATTTACAAGTACAGTTTTCATGAGGTTAATTATTTATTCAACAAATCAATAAATATAATTCTGCCGAGGTACACTGGCGTAAAATAATTTTTATAAAATATCAAAACTAGGAAACCAATTTCTTTGCTGTTCTCTACATAATGTACATAAAACGTATTATGTAGACCGTGATCATGCTTGAAGAAGCAATATTTCGCCATTCCCACTTACCACTCATCATATAGATTTTACCTTCGATATAGTGCAGTTTAAATTGCAGTGTACTAGAACAGGTCATTTCTAAACTTTAATTCTTGACACCATAGGGGTTTAATATGCCTCTATGCCTCAAAACAAAACTCCGACTTATCCTGGTTTTCGCTTATCCGAACAGGGTTCTGTCCCCATTCAGTTCGGATTAGCAGGATTCTAATATATATATATATATATATATATATATATATATATATATATATATATATATATATATATATACACATATATAGGAATCTAGTGCATAGGATCATTGAATATTTGAAAACCTCTTCCAAAAATTCTTTCGATATATTCAACTTGAAAATCTAAATTCGTTCGTAGTGCTCTAAAGGGAATTCAATTCCTGTTCATTTTAACGTAAAACCTTTCGGATTTGGTTATTTACTGAACTATGATCAGTAATTTTATGGACCCCATATACTACAGGTGCGGACTACAACCCTGGAACGGTGAGGTCTAAACCATTCCATCGGTGCTTTCATATTCATTCATAAATTCAGCCAGTTTTAATTATGGATGTGGCAGGAATATATTTAATTAACGATTCAGCGAGGATTAGCATTGCTCTGAATTCGAATAGGCCACACCTAATTTATTAATATATTTACCAATTTTTTGCCCCGATGTATATATATAGATGAAGAGATGCACCAACCTGTCTCTGCTACCTGAAGCCTGTCTCCCCTCACCGAGGTGTGTGGGAACATTACAAACCCCAAGGTATAATGTGTTCCCCACGTAGAACCAGTTACGTCGCTTTAGATGCGTAGTGATGGCTTGTGTGTAGATTGGGTAATTACCTGATAGCTTTAAGGTGATCGGATTCAGGGCTTCCAACATTATTTATGATAAGCTGGATACCTAGGACCGTGAGAACATTCTTATTCCGTGTTTGTTATTAACTTTATTTTGAGTAGTTTGCATTCTCGTATAGCTCTTCCCTCATAAGATACAATTCACAAAACAAATATTCAGTTTATTCCTTGAAAAATAAATTATCCTTCACTCATTTTTATAGCACGTTCGGATGGAAAGCAGCCACTGAGGTTGCACTCATGAAAGAAGTTTTGAAGCATTTCTTCAAATCACCATCGACATGTTGGATGCTACAGTTACTATTTTTGTGTTACCGTCTAACTTGCTTTATGGCATTTCCATAGCAACCGATTTAAACTATTTCGGTATATTCCGGACCTAAATTACTAATTTGCCCTTAAAGGCCGTAGTTTTGGGTTGATACAATGAAACAATCCGGAAGTGCCGACTAGAAAATTTCGCGTTTCAGAACCACTAGAGTCGGAAAATAACGGTGGTTCAAATTTGTGTGTGTGTGTATATATATATATATATATATATATATATATATTTGTCTGTTCGCTCTGTAGCTCCGAGACGAATGGTCCGATTTTGATGAAATTTGGTACAAAAATCTTTCGTCTAATTTGAATGGTCAAGTTCGTTAACCAGCAAAATCCGCCTACTGGAAGATGGCGTTTGGGGCGAAATTCGCGCAAAAAAAGTCGTAGCGCTTACGTTTTTGAGTTCATAAGCTTGTAACTACTCGTTTTATATGCTTCTTGGGCTAGGAAAACGTTGTTATATTAAAACGAAACTTGGTAAACCTCGTGGACATTTGAAGAGAAAAATGTGTTTTAAAAATAAACTAAATGGGTTCATTAGATGTTGGTTCTTACTCCATATTAAGGACAAATGGAATTAAGGTGTTTACGCCGTCTAAAGAGAACCCGTGCTGAAATGGGTTCATTAGATGTTGGTTCTTACTCCATATTAAGGACAAATGGAATTAAGGTGTTTACGCCGTCTAAAGAGAACCCGTGCTGAAATGGGTTCATTAGATGTTGGTTCTTACTCCATATTAAGGACAAATCGAATTAAGGTGTTTACGCCGTCTAAAGAGAACCCGTGCTAAATTGGTTCATTAGATGTTGGTTCTTACTCCATATTAAGGACAAATGGAATTAAGGTGTTTACGCCGTCTAAAGAGAACCCGTGCTAAATCGGTTCATTTGATGTTGGTTCTTACTCCATATTAAGGACAAATGGAATTAAGGTGTTTACGCCGTCTAAAGAGAACCCGTGCTAAATGGGTTCATTAGATGTTGGTTCTTACTCCATATTAAGGACAAATCGAATTAAGGTGTTTACGCCGTCTAAAGAGAACCCGTGCTAAATCGGTTCATTATACGTTGGTTCTTACTCCGTATTAAGGACAAATGGAATTAAGGTGTTTACGCCGTCTAAAGAGAACCCGTGCTAAATCGGTTCATTAGATGTTGGTTCTTACTCCATATTAAGGACAAATGGAATTAAGGTGTTTACGCCGTCTAAAGAGAACCCGTGCTAAATCGGTTCATTAGATGTTGGTTCTTACTCCATATTAAGGACAATCGGAATTAAGGTGTTTACGCCGTCTAAAGAGAACCCGTGCTAAATCGGTTCATTAGATGTTGGTTCTTACTCCATATTAAGGACAAATGGAATTAAGGTGTTTACGCCGTCTAAAGAGAACCCGTGCTAAATCGGTTCATTAGATGTTGGTTCTTACTCCATATTAAGGACAAATAGAATTAAGGTGTTTACGCCGTCTAAAGAGAACCCGTGCTAAATCGGTTCATTAGATGTTGGTTCTTACTCCATATTAAGGACAAATGGAATTAAGGTGTTTACGCCGTCTAAAGAGAACCCGTGCTAAATCGGTTCATTAGATGTTGGTTCTTACTCCATATTAAGGACAAATGGAATTAAGGTGTTTACGCCGTCTAAAGGGAACCCGTGCTAAATCGGTCCATTAGATGTTGGTTCTTACTCCATATTAAGGACAAATGGAATTAAGGTGTTTACGCCGTCTAAAGAGAACCCGTGCTAAATTGGTTCATTAGATGTTGGTTCTTACTCCATATTATGGACAAATAGAATTAAGGTGTTTACGCCGTCTAAAGAGAACCCGTGCTAAATGGGTTCATTAGATGTTGGTTCTTACTCCATATTAAGGACAAATCGAAATAAGGTGTTTACGCCGTCTAAAGAGAACCCGTGCTAAATGGGTTCATTAGATGTTGGTTCTTACTCCATATTAAGGACAAATGGAATTAAGGTGTTTACGCCGTCTAAAGAGAACCCGTGCTGAAATCGGTTCATTAGATGTTGGTTCTTACTCCATATTAAGGACAAATGGAATTAAGGTGTTTACGCCGTCTAAAGAGAACCCGTGCTGAAATCGGTTCATTAGATGTTGGTTCTTACTCCATATTAAGGACAAATGGAATTAAGGTGTTTACGCCGTCTAAAGAGAACCCGTGCTGAAATCGGTTCATTAGATGTTGGTTCTTACTCCATATTAAGGACAAATGGAATTAAGGTGTTTACGCCGTCTAAAGAGAACCCGTGCTGAAATCGGTTTATTAGATGTTGGTTCTTACTCCATATTAAGGACAAATGGAATTAAGGTGTTTACGCCCTCTAAATAGAACCCGTGCTAAAAAAATAAACTAAATCGGACAATAAGAAGAAGGGTATTCTAGAACCCAATTATTTATTTGCTCGTATTAGCTGTTATTTTTACTTCTTTGCAAAGAAAATTGGTTGACATGATGCCCTTAAAATGCGTACAAATGATTTTTAAATGCAGAAGAACTTTTTATCAGCTATTAAATCGGCAGCAGATGCATCAATGAAAAAGACACAAGGTACATATAAAAACCGACCAGTCCCTTGGTGGAACGTTGAATGTAAAACAGCAGTAGCTGAAAGAAAAAAGGCACTCCGATTATTTAACGCAAATCCTAGTCAGGATTACCTGATGGAATACAAGCGGAAAAAAGCTAAAGCCCAATATATTATAAAACAAAGCAAAAAAAAAAATGCTGGGTCGATTTTTTATGCTCTATTAACAGCGACACCCCTCCAAAAACAATCTGGAATATGATTAACAAAATTAAGCACAAAAGATACAACCCTCCTATTTCAGCCCTAAAGGAGAATAATCTCTTAATAACATGCCCCGAAACTATCAGCAATCTTCTAGGCCATCACTTCTCCTATGTGTCAAGTGATGACAGTGAAAATACCTTAGAATCAATTCCATTATTACCGACACCAAAATTTATCCATCCGTTAAACGAACCATTAACAGTGCATGAATTGAGACTTGTACTGACCCATTTAAAATGTACCTCACCAGGAGAAGACGGAATCTGTTATAGAATGCTGAAAAATCTTCCCCCAAGTGGGCTGTCGCTACTGTTAAAACTATACAATAATGCATATGAGACTGGTTATTACCCATCTTCGTGGAACCAAGCAATCATAATACCGATTAAAAAACGGAATAAAAATGCGACATCAACTGATAGTTATAGACCAATAGCTCTGACAAGCTGTATCTTTAAGGTCTTTGAGAGAATGTTAAATAAGAGGCTTTTATGGTTCCTTGATAAAAATAAGCTTCTATCAGAGTATCAGTGTGGCTTCAGACCGAATCACTCGGCTATAGATCACATTGTTACTTTGGAAAAAGAAATTTTGGATTCATTTATTTCTAAGGAATCTGTATTAGCCGTCTCTTTTGATATAGAAAAGGCTTATGATACAGTTTGGCGCCGAGCTATTCTGTCAAAACTAGGCAAATGGAATATTCGGGGAAACTTTTTCAATTTTGTATTAAATTTCCTTTCGAATAGATCATTCCGAGTTAAAATGTGTACAGCTCTTTCTAATGTATTCACTGAGGAAAACGGAGTGCCACAAGGCAGTGTAATAAGCACGACGCTATTCAAAATAGCAATGGACACCGTCGTTGAGCATATTACTCCCCCAGTCAAATATTGCCTGTATGTGGATGATTTGCTTATCTATATTCGAACTAAAGACCTAGAAACTGCCGCAGAGTCTATCCAAAGGACGATAAATAGGCTACAGAATCGGAGCGCTACTTACGGACTACATTTCTCTACACAAAAGACTCAAAGCATAATTTTTACAAAAAAGCGACATATACCACAAATTACATTGAACTTAAATAATACTCCTATCCACTTTACAAACTACATAAAATTCTAAGGACTTCTCTTTCCCCACCTAAAAAATCTCGTTGATAGATGTAAAAAATCCTTACATCTCTTAATGATTTTATGCAATGCAAAGTGGGGAGCAGACAGAAGTGTAATGCTGAAATTCTATCGGGCATATACCAGGTCTCTTCTGGATTATGGGAGTGTAGCGTACACATCTGCCAAGCCCAGTACTCTTAAAATCCTAGACTCAATACAAAACACTGGTTTACGCATTGCAACAGGAGCCTTTAGATCCAGCCCATCTAATAGCCTCCATGCAGAATGTGGAGAGTTACCATTGGAATACAGACGTATACAGAATTGTTTGAAATACTGCCTTAAAACTAAATATTTAAATAGTAAGTGCGTCCCGCAATCTATTGACGAAGATCTGTTACGAAAATACCAAATGAAACCATTGAGGCAACGCCCAGTGCTGGTAAGATGTATGATTTATGCACAAGACAATGACCTACTACAAACACAACTCTTACCCAGACCTCCCGTAACGTTCACACCATGGACTCTAAACAATTTGAAACTAGACCTAGGACTGACTAAATACAAAAAATCCGACCCGACATCTACACATTCATACAAACACTTATTCAAGTCATACATTGACAAAAATGAAGACACAATGTTTATTTACACGGACGGATCCAAGACTGGCGAGGACACAGGCGCAGCAGCTGTAATAGGTATAAACACTTTTCGGCTTAAACTAACAAAAAGTACAAGTATTTATTCTGCTGAGCTGCACGCCATTCACCTTGCACTGGAAAATGCACACCACATTCAACAACCAAAAATAACAATTTTTACGGACTCACTCAGCTCAATACATGGACTACAAAACATGTACAACGACAACCCCATCATTATGAACATACTAGAACAGATACACAGGACGAATAAAGAAATAACAATATATTGGCTCCCAGGACATGAGGACATAGGACAAATCACTCAAGCTGACGTAGTGGCTCGGACGACGGCAAGACAAAACCGACAGGACATAGACAAAGTTACATTACAATATATGCAAACTGAAGCCAGAAGATTTGTTACAGAGAAGTGGGAACAAGCCTGGCACATGACGACGGATAACAAACTTCGCGAAATAAAACAGGCGGTAGGTGAATGGCCTTCAAGCAAAAGGGATAATAGAAGACACGAAGTGATATTATGCCGCTTAAGAATTGGCCATTCCCGACTGACACACTCTTATCTCATGACAAGACAGGACAGACCGACATGTACACAGTGTAACACACCGCTGACTATAAAGCACATACTCACTGAATGTTTACAGCGACAAAACTATGACTTACCTTACAATATGACTGAATTACTCGGCGATGGAAGCAAATATATCGATGAGATATTGAACTACCTAAACAAGACAAACTTACTAACCAGATTATAGCATACATTTAGAAAGGAAGAAGAGTGAAAACAACCCATAGAGATTTGTTTATATATACCATTATTATTTATATAAAAAATATACCATTGTTAATTTATATGTTATATGTGTGTGTACATGTGTGCATGCATATTTGTATGCATGCATCTATGTATTTGTGTGTATATATATATTGTGACAAAACAAAACTAGCAAAGTTAAATAAAATTCTAGCTAAGGCCCCCCCCTTTTTTTTTTTTTTTTTTTTTATTTTTATTTTTTTTTTTTTATTAATGTATTTATTCTATTATATCTTTATTAACGCTCTATTATATTATATCTTTATGATATAATAATTAATATAATTAATGTTCTATGATAGTATATCTTTATTAAGGTATTTATTCTATTATATCTTAATCTGAATAGTATTATCCTATGTCTAGAAGCAGAATAAACATAGTGTAATGTATATTTGCATAATTTGATGTATATATATAATAATGATGATGTATATATTGTTGATGTTGATGTATATATATAATAATGTGTTTGTATGCACATATGTAATAACCAAATTGTATCTAAGTATATATGCATGTAGATGTGTATGTATGTATATATGTGTAATGTTTGTTCTGAGCAAGTCGCTATAGTTGCGAAAAGCTCATAAAATAAATATATAAAAAAAAAAATATATAAACGCAGAAGGCCTTCATTTTTAATTGATAGCCGTTTTTTAAATATTCTAAACTCATATATTGCTTGAAACAAATTAATTTGGACCATTGAATCTAAATAATTTTCTAGAATGGAACTTATGAAATTGGAATTTTGCCAACTCGATCATCTTAAATAAATAAATAAAAAATGAACCAGATAGGATTGAGAAAGCAAAATTTGTTGATTCGTATAAACTGGTTCCTTACAAAGGAACTCGCTTTTTTTGATGATGGCAATAGCAACAGTGCAAATGGGATTCATCCTTTTTAAACATCCATGGGTAAGCCCAAAGTATTTTCAATGCGCCCATAGAAAGCTGGATCCAACTACCAGTTCAAAGGATCAAAAACTCCGTGACTGTCCATTGGAGCTCCAGAAGGCTGTTTATTGTTTTATTCTAGGACCTATGAGAACCGCTGGGAGGTTTCTTCAACAAGATTCATCCTTTTTAAACATCCATGGGTAAGCCCAGAATATTTTCAATGCGCCCATAGAAAGCTGGATCCAACTACGAGTTCAAAGGATCAAAAACTCCGTGACTGTCCATTGGAGCACCAGAAGGCTGTTATTGTTTTATTCTAGAATCTATGAGAACCGGTGGGAGGTTTCTTCAACAAGATTTATCGCGGACGACAGAAGATCGTTGCATCACAATCGGCAATAAAATATCGAATTGCTCAACAAGTGGCCAACTGGAACTCTTCCTCGAGACACGAATCGCTTTCCAAGTCGCGTTTTCGGAATCGATCACTTGCCCAATTCGGAGGAGATCTGCGTCTTTAGGGTTGCAACATCGCTCAGGACAATTATAACCTCCTAATAACCTCTCGCCTTAATGAGCCTTCGTGCGGTCACGGCTGCCCGGACATCAGCCAAGAGAGCTTTATGTAAGTACGGTCGTGATGACCATTAGCCGATAGGACTCGGAGGATGGGTGACCATCCGGTCAGGTTCTGGTAGTCAGCGGGGTGCCTCACGAGTCCTATCCTATACAAGATAGGCGGATCGGGGGACGGGGGTATTATTCATCTCGTTGCGATGATTAAATTCGATTTATCTACCTGTATTTGCCTGATATTGTACATACCCCGATCATAGCTTAGGCTTCCATGGGATATGAATGCAGCATCACGACTATGAAGGTATGTCCTCATCGATGCGTTTGTCCCGATGAATGTTCGGTTCCTCCTGTCTTCATCGGTCATATCGTCCCTACCATGTCGAACTATCGAATATGCAAATCGGAGCAAACTTAAACAACAAATCGGAGGGTTAAAAACCCTCTGCAAAAAGTCTCGATGACAAGCAAGACTCACATCCCACAATGCATAAGAACCAGACAGTAGCCAATTAATTTGCTTAATCTAAATGTAACCGGCATTACATATAACAAGTAATGCAAACACGCTTCTCATTTGCGTATAGTGTTTTACTGAAAAAAAATACAATTAAACGAACCAATATAAAACTAACCCAATCTGAGTGTAAGAAAACTTAATTATTTTAAGCACCAAATTCACCGAATAAACCGTTCTATCAAAACTAAATTGAACTTATGTTAGTTAGTTTTGTAGAAACCGTTCTATCAAAACTAAATTGAACTTATGTTAGTTAGTTTTGTAGAAAACATATAAAGCTTTTGAATAGATTACTTAAACTCAAATGATTTTTCAACGGGTTTTCGGATATTTCTGAAAACCTTAAGGCGATTCCAGGTTCTATTTCAATTTTCTCGAAAAGGATTGTATATATTTTTTAATTCATTTATTTATGAGCGCCCGAAATTAAGGCGATTCCCTTAGCACAATAATACACATACATCTCGATTTGTAAATAAGAACAAATACATTGTAAACATAATGAGAAGTAAAAAGACATTAAAAAAAATACTCTTAAGGATAATAAACAAAATACATTTGTACAAGTCAGTTCATGTAATAACAAATAAGGGCTGTTTACAATTTCTGCGTGATCCCCTACAGAGAACTATTACTAAAATTCTGAGTTAATTATACTGGGCGTTAAACATTTAAAAAAATTGTTTGTATCAAAGAACTTAATTAATAAGATTACGGAGATACATTCGCTTCATTTTAGCTGGACTAGAGAACCAGAATTCTGCCATTAGAGTCATATTTCGAGATATACTCCTATATTCGAAAGTCGACATGTGTTCTAGGATTGTAACTAGAATATATTGTAAATAAAGCCCATAAGGTCGACTTCAAGATTAATGCATACCAATAGCTGGTTCTATTTAAATGGTAGCCGTGACTTGTGGACCTGTTCCTCTACCAATAACCGGTTATAAGGAGCTTTACTAGTAACGGAAGATCACATGGCATTTGACACTCATTATATGCGTATGCGGTCAGGGCAAGTCCTGCTCTTGTCCTTCTACATCGGCGCATCTACATCTAGGTCATTAGCGCCGACATCCAGGGTGCAGCGAGGAATTTTACCAGCGAGCCTTGAGATGAGAAAATTCCTGCCGGAGGTTGGGAATCGAACCCACCATCTCCCGCCGTTAGACCACGGGAGACCCCTGCACTTGTACTTATTCAGGTTATGGGTATCATAGGGAATTAACTATTGTAGTATGTATTAATAATCCCTGAGTAGGTCTGACCTGAACTTTTGACCTTATTTTTATATAAACGGGCTTTTATACAAAAGCGCCATTTTAATGTGTGTCTATATGTATATACTAATCAAAGTACTAAACAAAAATCCCGTCACGTAAGAGCTGCATAAGTAAGGAGATGGATAATAATTGGATTTGGTACATAAAAGACTTTGCCACGTTAGAAAGGTGACAATCGTTAACAAACAGAATCTGTACACCGCAACACGAATATCTGGGGAATATATATATATATATACTCTCGTAACTTGACCTCTTCCACTTTTATTTTTCCTCTTCTTTTAATAAGGCCTTAGAGGTCAAAAAATTGCTTCAACTCTTCTTTTATATAATTTTATTCATGTCGACTAGTTTCTGGCAACTTGTCCTTATTATCAGGCAACTTGTCCTTATTATCTGGCGACGTAGTCGTCATTTATAACATCGTCAAAAACACACAAAAAATTAATTAAACTTTTTTCTAAAATCCAACATTAACAATCACCAGCTAAGGCTGGTCTCGTACAAAAGAGATTTTTTTATTATTCTAATTTCACTTTTTAGATTAAAAATTATTTTCAACAGCTCATTTTCCAAATTATTTATTAAAATGTCTTGGTAGTGAAGCTTTTCGGCCTGTAGGAGTTCATATTTTCTCTCGTAACTTGGATTCTCTTTTGTACGAGACCAGCCATGGCTGGTGATTGTACGAGCCATCGCTGATGATTGTACGAGCCATGGCTGGTGATTGTACGAGCCATGGCTGGTGATTGTACGAGCCATGGCTGGTGGTTGTTAATATTCTCTTTTGTACGAGCCATGGCTGGTGGTTGTACGAACCTTGGCTGGTGATTGTACGAACCATGGCTGGTGGTAGTACGAGCCATGGCTGGTGATTGTACGAGCCATGGCTGGTGGTTGTTAATGTTCTCTTTTGTACGAGCCATGGCTGGTGATTGTACGAGCCATGGCTTGTGATTGTACGAGCCATGGCTGGTGATTGTACGAGCCATGGCTGGTGATTGTACGAGCCATGGCTGGTGATTGTACGAGCCATGGCTTGTGATTGTACGAGCCATGGCTGGTGGTTGTTAATGTTCTCTTTTGTACGAGCCATGGCTGGTGATTGTACGAGCCATGGCTTGTGATTGTACGAGCCATGGCTGGTGATTGTACGAGCCATGGCTGGTGATTGTACGAGCCATGGCTGGTGATTGTACGAGCCATGGCTTGTGATTGTACGAGCCATGGCTGGTGATTGTACGAGCCATGGCTGGTGATTGTACGAGCCATGGCTGGTGATTGTACGAGCCATGGCTGGTGATTGTACGAGCCATGGCTGGTGATTGTACGAGCCATGGCTTGTGATTGTACGAGCCATGGCTGGTGATTGTACGAGCCATGGCTGGTGATTGTACGAGCCATGGCTGGTGATTGTACGAGCCATGGCTGGTGATTGTACGAGCCATGGCTGGTGATTGTACGAGCCATGGCTGGTGATTGTTAATATTAGATTTTAAAAATAACTTTTATTTTAGGTTTTATTGGTTTTTGAGGATGTTATGAATAACGACTACGTTGTATAAGGAATGTTTGTCAGTGATGAGAGGCCAAAAGAAGTGTTGAAGCAATTTTTTGACCTATAAGGCCTTATTAAAAGAAGAGTGTATATATATATATATATATATATATATATATATATATATATCATTTGGAATGGGCAAAACTAAAAATATTTTGACATCTGATTTTTAAGTTTAATTAATTCGTGTCCATTTTCATTATATATTTATGATTATTTTAAATTAGCAATTTATCTATACTAGTTTTCTTTTTTCGAACTTCTTATTTTATTTTATGTTTATGTTAATGGCCAGGTATGATATCAGATTACTTCAATTCATGTTTTCAACATTTGTGAAAAGAGGGTTTTTTCGCTTGTGGAGATTGATCAAATTTTAGTCTCGCTGAGACAATTTTTCCCACGTCCAAACATAGGATAAGGTACTTTTCCTACAGGGCTATCTGCACTTACGTTTTTTTGTGTTTTTCCGTTAGGTATTAGGATCCTCTGGTAATCTCTCTGGGCCAGTATCTCCCCCGTCGAAGCGTCCGATCAACGCAAATCCGCACCCTACTTCCAAGCCGACATCTCTGACCCGAAGTGACCCCTCCATTGTTCCCATTGCTGTCCCATGGGACACTGGGATATGACCGGTGCAAGATCGTTGGGACCTTCTACCTGCACTTGCCCGACATCAACCAAAAAAAAAAAGTATTCATCTCCTTGCCTCTGCATTATGCAGGTCAGAGGAAGAAAAAGCCGAATATTTATCAGGGAATCCAAGTCCGTTTTCTCACGTAGCTACTCACTCGGAAGGAATATATTAACATATATAATGCAATATTTAGACAATTAATATTTTTTTGATTTAAATATGAACCATACTCGTAGGAACTGCGTCATCTTAGCGCGTTTCCATTCCTATCCTTTGTGTGATTTGTGAATATAAACACCTTCTGAAAAAATATTTTGAGTGAAATGAGAGATTAACGGCCCCCAATCCACAGGAAACTGGCATTAGAAAAAAAAAAATACAAACACAAATAACTACCAACACTTGCTAAAAAGAAAGATAAACCGAGACAAAACCAGGTTCGAAAGAACCTTTGGATTTCAAACACTGTTTTAAGTAATGTTCGAAATTCATCTGTACAAAGATGCTTAAATTTTGGTACCTAAATTAATGAAGTATTTGAAAAAAAAAAAATGTTTTTTTATGGACAAGAAACGATTTTGATATCTTCGTAGATTTTCGTAAATAACTGGAAAACGGTTTGGAAATCTTGGTGAGTGAATGGTGACCATTCGAGCTTACTAAATTTTTTACAAAACATTTTCTGAGCAACTTTCGATAGGGCGATGTCAATAAGAAAATAAGTGGACTGTTAAAACTGTTAGTTTTGTTCTTTTCTACGGCTTTTTGTACTGCTTGTTTAACTCACGGTTTAATTGGTTGTTTTCTACGGCTTTTTGTACTGCTTGTTTAACTCACGGTTTAATTGGTTCTTTTCTACGGCTTTTTGTACTGCTTGTTTAACTCACGGTTTAATTGGTTGTTTTCTACGGCTTTTTGTACTGCTTGTTTAACTCACGGTTTAATTGGTTCTTTTCTACGGCTTTTTGTACTGCTTGTTTAACTCACGGTTTAATTGGTTGTTTTCTACGGCTTTTTGTACTGCTTGTTTAACTCACGGTTTAATTGGTTGTTTTCTACGGCTTTTTGTACTGCTTGTTTAACTCGCGGTTTAATTGGTTGTTTTCTACGGCTTTTTGTACTGCTTGTTTAACTCGCGGTTTAATTGGTTGTTTTCTACGGCTTTTTGTACTGCTTGTTTAACTCACGGTTTAATTGGTTCTTTTCTACGGCTTTTTGTACTGCTTGTTTAACTCACGGTTTAATTGGTTCTTTTCTACGGCTTTTTGTACTGCTTGTTTAACTCACGGTTTAATTGGTTGTTTTCTACGGCTTTTTGTACTGCTTGTTTAACTCACGGTTTAATTGGTTGTTTTCTACGGCTTTTTGTACTGCTTGTTTAACTCACGGTTTAATTGGTTGTTTTCTACGGCTTTTTGTACTGCTTGTTTAACTCGCGGTTTAATTGGTTGTTTTCTACGGCTTTTTGTACTGCTTGTTTAACTCGCGGTTTAATTGGTTGTTTTCTACGGCTTTTTGTACTGCTTGTTTAACTCACGGTTTAATTGGTTGTTTTCTACGGCTTTTTGTACTGCTTGTTTAACTCACGGTTTAATTGGTTGTTTTCTACGGCTTTTTGTACTGCTTGTTTAACTCACGGTTTAATTGGTTGTTTTCTACGGCTTTTTGTACTGCTTGTTTAACTCACGGTTTAATTGGTTGTTTTCTACGGCTTTTTGTACTGCTTGTTTAACTCACGGTTTAATTGGTTGTTTTCTACGGCTTTTTGTACTGCTTGTTTAACTCACGGTTTAATTGGTTCTTTTCTACGGCTTTTTGTACTGCTTGTTTAACTCACGGTTTAATTGGTTGTTTTCTACGGCTTTTTGTACTGCTTGTTTAACTCACGGTTTAATTGGTTGTTTTCTACGGCTTTTTGTACTGCTTGTTTAACTCACGGTTTAATTGGTTCTTTTCTACGGCTTTTTGTACTGCTTGTTTAACTCACGGTTTAATTGGTTGTTTTCTACGGCTTTTTGTACTGCTTGTTTAACTCACGGTTTAATTGGTTGTTTTCTACGGCTTTTTGTACTGCTTGTTTAACTCACGGTTTAATTGGTTGTTTTCTACGGCTTTTTGTACTGCTTGTTTAACTCACGGTTTAATTGGTTGTTTTCTACGGCTTTTTGTACTGCTTGTTTAACTCACGGTTTAATTGGTTGTTTTCTACGGCTTTTTGTACTGCTTGTTTAACTCACGGTTTAATTGGTTGTTTTCTACGGCTTTTTGTACTGCTTGTTTAACTCACGGTTTAATTGGTTGTTTTCTACGGCTTTTTGTACTGCTTGTTTAACTCACGGTTTAATTGGTTGTTTTCTACGGCTTTTTGTACTGCTTGTTTAACTCACGGTTTAATTGGTTGTTTTCTACGGCTTTTTGTACTGCTTGTTTAACTCACGGTTTAATTGGTTGTTTTCTACGGCTTTTTGTACTGCTTGTTTAACTCACGGTTTAATTGGTTCTTTTCTACGGCTTTTTGTACTGCTTGTTTAACTCACGGTTTAATTGGTTGTTTTCTACGGCTTTTTGTACTGCTTGTTTAACTCACGGTTTAATTGGTTGTTTTCTACGGCTTTTTGTACTGCTTGTTTAACTCACGGTTTAATTGGTTCTTTTCTACGGCTTTTTGTACTGCTTGTTTAACTCACGGTTTAATTGGTTGTTTTCTACGGCTTTTTGTACTGCTTGTTTAACTCACGGTTTAATTGGTTGTTTTCTACGGCTTTTTGTACTGCTTGTTTAACTCACGGTTTAATTGGTTGTTTTCTACGGCTTTTTGTACTGCTTGTTTAACTCACGGTTTAATTGGTTGTTTTCTACGGCTTTTTGTACTGCTTGTTTAACTCACGGTTTAATTGGTTGTTTTCTACGGCTTTTTGTACTGCTTGTTTAACTCACGGTTTAATTGGTTGTTTTCTACGGCTTTTTGTACTGCTTGTTTAACTCACGGTTTAATTGGTTCTTTTCTACGGCTTTTTGTACTGCTTGTTTAACTCACGGTTTAATTGGTTGTTTTCTACGGCTTTTTGTACTGCTTGTTTAACTCACGGTTTAATTGGTTGTTTTCTACGGCTTTTTGTACTGCTTGTTTAACTCACGGTTTAATTGGTTCTTTTCTACGGCTTTTTGTACTGCTTGTTTAACTCACGGTTTAATTGGTTGTTTTCTACGGCTTTTTGTACTGCTTGTTTAACTCACGGTTTAATTGGTTGTTTTCTACGGCTTTTTGTACTGCTTGTTTAACTCACGGTTTAATTGGTTGTTTTCTACGGCTTTTTGTACTGCTTGTTTAACTCACGGTTTAATTGGTTGTTTTCTACGGCTTTTTGTACTGCTTGTTTAACTCACGGTTTAATTGGTTGTTTTCTACGGCTTTTTGTACTGCTTGTTTAACTCACGGTTTAATTGGTTGTTTTCTACGGCTTTTTGTACTGCTTGTTTAACTCACGGTTTAATTGGTTGTTTTCTACGGCTTTTTGTACTGCTTGTTTAACTCACGGTTTAATTGGTTGTTTTCTACGGCTTTTTGTACTGCTTGTTTAACTCACGGTTTAATTGGTTGTTTTCTACGGCTTTTTGTACTGCTTGTTTAACTCACGGTTTAATTGGTTGTTTTCTACGGCTTTTTGTACTGCTTGTTTAACTCACGGTTTAATTGGTTCTTTTCTACGGCTTTTTGTACTGCTTGTTTAACTCACGGTTTAATTGGTTGTTTTCTACGGCTTTTTGTACTGCTTGTTTAACTCACGGTTTAATTGGTTGTTTTCTACGGCTTTTTGTACTGCTTGTTTAACTCACGGTTTAATTGGTTCTTTTCTACGGCTTTTTGTACTGCTTGTTTAACTCACGGTTTAATTGGTTGTTTTCTACGGCTTTTTGTACTGCTTGTTTAACTCACGGTTTAATTGGTTGTTTTCTACGGCTTTTTGTACTGCTTGTTTAACTCACGGTTTAATTGGTTGTTTTCTACGGCTTTTTGTACTGCTTGTTTAACTCACGGTTTAATTGGTTGTTTTCTACGGCTTTTTGTACTGCTTGTTTAACTCACGGTTTAATTGGTTGTTTTCTACGGCTTTTTGTACTGCTTGTTTAACTCACGGTTTAATTGGTTGTTTTCTACGGCTTTTTGTACTGCTTGTTTAACTCACGGTTTAATTGGTTGTTTTCTACGGCTTTTTGTACTGCTTGTTTAACTCACGGTTTAATTGGTTGTTTTCTACGGCTTTTTGTACTGCTTGTTTAACTCACGGTTTAATTGGTTGTTTTCTACGGCTTTTTGTACTGCTTGTTTAACTCACGGTTTAATTGGTTGTTTTCTACGGCTTTTTGTACTGCTTGTTTAACTCACGGTTTAATTGGTTGTTTTCTACGGCTTTTTGTACTGCTTGTTTAACTCACGGTTTAATTGGTTGTTTTCTACGGCTTTTTGTACTGCTTGTTTAACTCACGGTTTAATTGGTTGTTTTCTACGGCTTTTTGTACTGCTTGTTTAACTCACGGTTTAATTGGTTGTTTTCTACGGCTTTTTGTACTGCTTGTTTAACTCACGGTTTAATTGGTTGTTTTCTACGGCTTTTTGTACTGCTTGTTTAACTCACGGTTTAATTGGTTGTTTTCTACGGCTTTTTGTACTGCTTGTTTAACTCACGGTTTAATTGGTTGTTTTCTACGGCTTTTTGTACTGCTTGTTTAACTCACGGTTTAATTGGTTGTTTTCTACGGCTTTTTGTACTGCTTGTTTAACTCACGGTTTAATTGGTTGTTTTCTACGGCTTTTTGTACTGCTTGTTTAACTCACGGTTTAATTGGTTGTTTTCTACGGCTTTTTGTACTGCTTGTTTAACTCACGGTTTAATTGGTTGTTTTCTACGGCTTTTTGTACTGCTTGTTTAACTCACGGTTTAATTGGTTGTTTTCTACGGCTTTTTGTACTGCTTGTTTAACTCACGGTTTAATTGGTTGTTTTCTACGGCTTTTTGTACTGCTTGTTTAACTCACGGTTTAATTGGTTGTTTTCTACGGCTTTTTGTACTGCTTGTTTAACTCACGGTTTAATTGGTTGTTTTCTACGGCTTTTTGTACTGCTTGTTTAACTCACGGTTTAATTGGTTGTTTTCTACGGCTTTTTGTACTGCTTGTTTAACTCACGGTTTAATTGGTTGTTTTCTACGGCTTTTTGTACTGCTTGTTTAACTCACGGTTTAATTGGTTGTTTTCTACGGCTTTTTGTACTGCTTGTTTAACTCACGGTTTAATTGGTTGTTTTCTACGGCTTTTTGTACTGCTTGTTTAACTCACGGTTTAATTGGTTGTTTTCTACGGCTTTTTGTACTGCTTGTTTAACTCACGGTTTAATTGGTTGTTTTCTACGGCTTTTTGTACTGCTTGTTTAACTCACGGTTTAATTGGTTGTTTTCTACGGCTTTTTGTACTGCTTGTTTAACTCACGGTTTAATTGGTTGTTTTCTACGGCTTTTTGTACTGCTTGTTTAACTCACGGTTTAATTGGTTGTTTTCTACGGCTTTTTGTACTGCTTGTTTAACTCACGGTTTAATTGGTTGTTTTCTACGGCTTTTTGTACTGCTTGTTTAACTCACGGTTTAATTGGTTGTTTTCTACGGCTTTTTGTACTGCTTGTTTAACTCACGGTTTAATTGGTTGTTTTTGGTTTTTAATTGTATTTATCAGTAAAATTAGTAAAAGAAGGCTAGAAATTGAGAAACTTATTGGTAATAGTGCTTTCCTAGAAGGAACGTTGAGAAGGTGAGGAGAGTCACTTCCGCTTAAGATACTGTCAGTTTCCTGTTTTGGCGATTTCAACTTACTTCCCTTTGAGATTTCGTTTTATATTTTTAACGAAAGATCAAACCCTGCCAATAAATGCTACTATTTCTTTATTAATGGCACTAGGGATATGAATGGAACCGCGCTAAGATGAATTTGTTTTTTTTACGGCGCACCGACATCCCAGCCGGGAATTTTCTCAACGGACCCTCATAAGAGAAAAATCCCTGCTACAGGAGGGACTCAAACCCACCATCTCCCACATGAGAATCCGAGACATTAGCCACTAGACCACGGAGAGACCCTTTTGCTATATATTGATAAACATTAAACACTATCTCCCTTGCCTGCCCTCTCAAAGCCTTACCTAGTCCTAAACCAGACATAATCAGGTTATTTTTAGCATTTCACGTTAAATTTTTATTCATTAAACAGTTTTGCAAATGACCAAAAATAAGGGAAACTTTTCCTTGTTGAGTAGGCGCAAGCGCAATGAAACTATTCCTTCTGTCTGAAATATCTTGTTTTGCCACTGAACCATATCCTGCCTACTTTACTGATCACTTCCAGAAAGAGAACTACCTAAATACCCGTTCCCCTAGATAGGTGACGAAGCATAACAACACCCCCCCCCCCCTTACAATCCTATTTCATATGATTTGCATATAGATGGCGCTTTATCTGCAGAGATAACAGCTGTTTTAGATAATTCCCGCGCCATATCATATCCATAGTTTATGAGATAATACCCTTGATAGATATTTCCACATAATCGCTTTTGTTGATGAGTATAATTTAGAAACAAACAGGATGTCTTGCCAATATGCAAATCCGTTTTTTTCTTTTGGTCCATTATATGTTCCAGTTTCTAGCTTTATTAAGCAAACAAGCTGCTTTTTAACATATTAGGCTTGTTTTTAGTTGTTTTTTTTCCTTGATTCTATTCAGATATCGATTAAGATCACTCAGACACTACGCCGCCATCATTCAATGTCTCCTTTATATCTACCAACATTATGATAAATGCAGATCAGGTTTAACTCCTCCTAATATTCCAAATATTTATGACAATAATTCCATTAAAAACTTAAAATATTTATTAAGGTACAAATATTACACTAAATTGCAGAACAAATGGACATCAACTGATGAGAGAAGCACTTGAAATATTTTGTTCACCAAATAAAATATAACAAGTGTAAACAGATGCACAAAATAAGCTACCTTCTCACACAACTACTCACAAGTCATGGAACAATAAATAGTTATTTACATACTTCTAAATATAAACTTACTGACTTGTAAACTCTTGTACTTGTGACAATTCTACTGAAGAAACGTACATACATTTAATATTTACTTAATTGCTACTCATTAACAGAAGAATACGGGACAAAATTTAATAAAGACCGTCTCGCAGGAACTGCGTCATCTTAGCGCGGTTCCGTACATCTCGAAGAAACTGACAGTAGCCAACTTACACAGAAGCGGATAATTCTTAATCCTCATTCTTGAGGAAGGCTGAATAAGTCAATACAATTATGTACTGAAAACGTACTCACTCTTCGACTACTGTTCACAAGGCTGTAAAATTCGTTGTCATTTTAAGTTTCTTGTTCGTTGTTTGTTGTTTCACTAGCAAATTCATTTTACTGTTATAATCAACAGTTGATTTTTGTTTTAAATTGCATTTATCAGTAAAATTAGTATTTTAGTAAAATAAGCCAAGAAACTGTGATAAGTATTGGTAATAAGTTTGGAGTGGCTGTGGTAATCATGATGACGTATTCATAGGTTTGTTTCGACTTCTCCTATCTATGTAACCTTCCTCATACTGCAACAACTCAAGTTATTTTCTTATTTTATAGAAAGATTTAACCCACGAGAGAATGGGATTTAATTTGCCATGAAGCACATATTTACAGTTACTGCAAACATGTGCTTCATGGCAAAAATCCGCCGCTAAAAATACTATTATAATATCACCTGAGACATCGAGATCGCAAAAAAAAAAAAAAAAAAAAAAAAAAAAAAAAAAGAACGTGTAACGCTGATTTTTCGGGGTGTTGTTCGGGACCACCCCAGTAGTGTGTACCCAATTTGTCAGCTTCGAAAGATCTGTGCTAACTGCGCACCAGTCGAAAAACATTGAAATTGTTGGACACTTTTTCGTTTTTTGCTTTTAGCTCCTAAATCCTGCATCGTACAACAATTTGTATTCGTTGCTTTTTAAAAGTAGATAAAATTAAAAAACTTGTCGTTCTAAAACAAACTATTTAGGTAGAATATTTTCCGCGATTTAGCTCTTCAATGTTTGGCTACTTTTCCCAAAAATTGCAAAATTTTCCTATAAAGGATGTTTAGAGGGATATGCATGCCGAAATAATCATCTTACAAAATACTCCTGACAATGAAAGTTATAGTAAATTTTATTAGCTTCAATTGAAGCGCAATTGGAAGTCTAATGGTTCTGGCGAATAGCACGAACCATTACAGCACCTTTCAAACATTTTTAGCATAAATATGCTTTAGCGATGAATAAACTGAAAAAAAAGTTACAAAAAAGTGCCCGCTGGTGTTCGCGCATGCGCGGTGGCCATGTACGAAAAAGAGGACTGTATGTTATAAAGTACATTACATTGGTTTGTCGGGTGGGTCTAAAGCATATTTATGTTCTTGAATTTCATAGGCTCTAAACGAAAATAATTTTTTTCTGAGTTTTATAACTTTTGGAGTGGACTGGGGGGATGAGGAAGGGGTAGATGGGGGGGGGCTTTGTGATATTGGTGAAAAGGGGGGGGGGGGTCAAAAACCCCAACATAACTAGTGGCGTCGTGTTCCCTATGACCCATATTTTAAGTTTGCTATTATGTATCATATACTAGTTTTCCAGAAACCAAGGTAATCAAACTCGCTTCTTTATTTAGTAACCATGGTTACGCCCTGCCTCAGTCAAAAGGTAATCAAACTCGCTTGTTTATTTAGTAACCATGGTTACGCCCTGCCTCAGTCAAAAGGTAATCAAACTCGCTTGTTTATTTAGTAAACATGGTTACGCCCTGCCTCAGTCAAAAGAAGGCAAATGTTTTAGAAAAATTATATTTTTAAAGGGCCGTAACTTTATATCCAAATAGACCAATCGAGTTCGTTACAGTCTCAAAAAAATACTATTTTGAAGCACTAAATGACAGTACACAAGAAATAGTCGTTTTTTTTTAAATTGTTTTGGTTAACGACTTAAGTAAATAGGTTATAGCGTAAAATACCCTAAATTATGAGATTTCGGGGGTGGGGCTTAAATAAAAAGTTCCGGGGTTTCCCTGGATTCGGATTCAGTGGCCCAAACCACATTTAGTAAACATGATCTGCTCTCTGGCTCTCAACTTTTTTCTTTTTTTTTGTGGCTGTGTAATTATAAAACATGTTTTTCAGGCCTTTTTTGTAGGAAAAACCATTATGTTATTGCCTAAAATGTTTCAATAAAGAAAACATTATTTACTGATTGTATTGAGGAACAATAAACAACGCTTAAACATAGACTAGATTGAATCATGGTGCAGTATTACGCATGCCCGATAGATTGCGTGTCGCCACCACGGGCCGATGTAGATAAGGACCAAGGAACCATAACTCACTTTTTGAGGAATGATTGGCAGGATAATAATAAATATATATATATATAAATAGAAGGAAACTATCTCCTGATTTCCTTCACGGTCAGCTGATCCAGGACAATGGAATATCCTGCCTTTGGGATTTAATTAGACCCCTAGCTATCAGCTGATGGGAGCGGCTTCTACAGCTGCATCATATACCTCTTCGTGTACACTACCAATCTATCAGCTGTTGTCGTTTCAATCGAATACTATCCATGTTAGGAAATCAATACTTATATCATGTTGTGGTAATCTAATTTTGTTTGGAAAATTTGTGAAACTTGTACCACCAATCAGTGGGGTCTCCCGTGGTCTAGTGGCTAGCTCCTTGGATTCATAAGCGGGAGATGGTGGGTTCGATCCCCACCGGCTGCAGAAATTTTCTCATCCCACGGCTCGTTGGGAAAATTCCTAGCTGTACCCTGGATTTTGGCGCTAATGACCTAGATGTAGATGCGCCGTAAAAAACAAAACAATAAAACACCAATCAGTAAGTTATTAAATAATAAACCTAGGTTCTCCCCTTTATGATTTTAATTGTTTTTTAATTTTGATTATGTGTTTCATATCGTGGCCGATAAAAACACTTAAATAAGTATTCTAAGAAACTAGTAATGTTTTTTCCCGACGCTTCGGCTTCTAGGCGCCGAGGAATTCTTTCAGCGAGCCCCTGGCTGAAAAAGTTCCTGCTACGGGTGGGCCTCGAACCCATATCAACCTTTTGATAATCTAGCATGCTAGCCACTAGACCACGGTGAGACTAGGAATTTTCTGTATTTAAACACGTTAAATTGAAATTATCAATAAAAGAAAAATTATTGCAATAATTATTAACGTTATAATGAATTATATATTGAATAAAAAAGTATATTTATTGACTGTTTATGTTTTAAGTCATCAAATAGTTTATAATAATCCTGAATCTTTACTCTAAAGGCCTGAATCTATAAAAGCCAGATATTTATTGACTGTTTATGTTTTAAGTCATCAGATAGTTTATAATAATCCTGAATCTTTACTCTAAAGGCCTAAATCATTAAATGCCAGATATTTTATAATAAATCCGATCGTCACAGCGGCCATCATTTGAAGAAAACTGGCCAAGGTGGAAATGTACAAATGCACTTCCAACTTGGCCAGTTGGTGACAAATCCAAGTTGGAGGGTATTATAATGTTCTTGACAAGGTATTATAAGCCTAAAACTTGGCCCTATACTATCATATCATAACTTTCATAGGGAAAGTGTTATTGGTAGTGGTCAGGAACTTGGCCTCTACGTTAGATTTTTGGGAGCTATAATTAACATATCGTATGAATAATTGACTCAGCTGTTAGAGCATATGAAGGAGAGAAAAATATATATGTCTATTGTAATCTTTGCCTTGACGATAAATTAGCTCTAACGGACGGAGTATATAATTTGGAACAGTCAGAGAACAACAAATTTCCTGATTAATGTTCAATGTTTCCGACAGCCGTTTTTATGAATTGACCACCAACGTTACCTAACTGATTGGAACAATCCGTCCCGCGTCAATCAGACCCCAGACCACAGGGATGGACAATGTCTCTGCTTCGGTCGGCAATGTCTATTCAATCCATAACCCTCATAGATGGAACATCGATTGTAATCGATTTATCCTCGAGATTGAAGATAGAGCAGAGGATGTGGTGGAAGGTCCGATGATGTGATAAAGCAGGCTTAGCAAATACCCGATCAAGGAACGTCATGTTTCCTGGATATGATTCGTAATTGTACAATATAATTACTGAGTGGGGTAAAAATCGGGTAGCTGAAAATTGCCTACTAAATATGACGCTATTCCAAGCATTGAGCGCCAAAATATTCTCGCTTAAATATGACCGTTTGCTGCCCATAAACCGCCCAAATATGACGCCACGCCAACCATTGAGCGTCTTAATATTCTCGCATAAATATGACGTCATGCCATCCATTCAGCGGCCAAATATGCTTGAGAAAATATGACGCCACGCCAACCATTGAGCGTCTTAATATTCTCGCATAAATATGACGTCATGCCAACCATTGAGCGTCCTAATATTCTCACTTAAATATCCTCCGCCTCTTATTGTGCGACTAAATATTCCCGCTTGAATGAATATAAGGCCTTGCCCCTCACATTGCAAGCATAATTTTTCTATAGTTAGGTACTTAAAGTATGCGCAATGGCCATGTAAGAAAAAGAAGACTGTATGTGTCACACAAAAGTGACCGCTGGCTTTCCGCGTATGCACAGTGGCGTTCGCGCATGCGCATTGGCCATGTACGAAAAATATGACTTTAATTTATACAGTAGATTACATAGGTTTGCCTGTGGACCGAAAGCATATTTATCTTCCTGAATTTAAGCAGAAGGCTCTAAACGAACACTTTTATCATTTTATATCCAATTGTAAGGCAAACCACAGTACGAAGACTTCCGACAGTTGTAAGGCTAACCACAGTACGAAGACTTCCAACAATTGTAAGGCTAACCACAGTACGAAGACTTCCAACAATTGTAAGGCTAACCACAGTACGAAGACTTCCGACAATTGTAAGGCTAACCACAGTACGAAGACTTCCGACAATTGTAAGGCTAACCACAGTACGAAGACTTCCAACAATTGTAAGGCTAACCACAGTACGAAGACTTCCAACAATTGTAAGGCTAACCACAGTACGAAGACTTCCGACAATTGTAAGGCTAACCACAGTACGAAGACTTCCAACAATTGTAAGGCTAACCACAGTACGAAGACTTCCAACAATTGTAAGGCTAACCACAGTACGAAGACTTCCGACAATTGTAAGGCTAACCACAGTACGAAGACTTCCGACAATTGTAAGGCTAACCACAGTACGAAGACTTCCAACAATTGTAAGGCTAACCACAGTACGAAGACTTCCAACAATTGTAAGGCTAACCACAGTACGAAGACTTCCGACAATTGTAAGGCTAACCACAGTACGAAGACTTCCGACAATTGTAAGGCTAACCACAGTACGAAGACTTCCAACAATTGTAAGGCTAACCACAGTACGAAGACTTCCGACAATTGTAAGGCTAACCACAGTACGAAGACTTCCGACAATTGTAAGGCTAACCACAGTACGAAGACTTCCGACAATTGTAAGGCTAACCACAGTACGAAAACTTCCGACAGTTGTAAGGCTAACCACAGTACGAAGACTTCCAACAATTGTAAGGCTAACCACAGTACGAAGACTTCCGACAATTGTAAGGCTAACCACAGTACGAAGACTTCCAACAATTGTAAGGCTAACCACAGTACGAAGACTTCCGACAATTGTAAGGCTAACCACAGTACGAAGACTTCCGACAATTGTAAGGCTAACCACAGTACGAAGACTTCCGACAATTAATGAAATAACCAACACTGACCTATTCCTCTGAAAAACATATAAACTAAAGAATATTGTAACGATTTTGATAGATTTTGCTCCATATAAAACACACAATGTTTCATATTTAGGAAGGAAACTAGCTTATGACGTCACCCGAACAGAGCATGGCAGTGTCGAGGAGACTTGTTGACGTGAACCCTAGTTAGATCGAAACTCAATATAGAGGATCGAAAATCCTTAGAAAAATATAAGGACCAATTAAATAAAAAAAAAAACTAACATGAAAATAATTTTAATGGATTATTCATCGGGCACGTCATAAGAAAGGATATTTCGAGACTAAGAAAGGATATTTCGAGACTAAGAAAGGATATTTCGAGACTAAGAAAGGATATTTTGAGACTAAGAAAGGATATTTAGAGACTAAGAAAGGATATTTCGAGACTAAGAAAGGATATTTCGAGACTAAGAAAGGATATTTCGAGACTAAGAAAGGATATTTCGAGACTAAGATAGGATATTTCGAGACTAAGAAAGGATATTTCGAGACTAAGAAAGGATATTTCGAGACTAAGAAAGGATATTTCGAGACTAAGAAAGGACATTTCGAGACTAAGAAAGGATATTTCGAGACTAAGAAAGGATATTTCGAGACTAAGAAAGGATATTTCGAGACTAAGAAAGGACATTTCGAGACTAAGAAAGGATATTTCGAGACTAAGAAAGGATATTTCGAGACTAAGAAAGGATATTTCGAGACTAAGAAAGGATATTTCGAGACTAAGAAAGGATATTTCGAGACTAAGAAAGGATATTTCGAGACTAAGAAAGGATATTTCGAGACTAAGAAAGGATATTTCGCGACTAAGAAAGGATATATCGAGACTAAGAAAGGATATTTCGAGACTAAGAAAGGATATTTCGAGACTAAGAAAGGATATTTCGAGACTAAGAAAGGATATTTCGAGACTAAGAAAGGACATTTCGAGACTAAGAAAGGATATATCGAGACTAAGAAAGGATATTTCGAGACTAAGAAAGGATATATCGAGACTAAGAAAGGATATATCGAGACTAAGAAAGGATATTTCGAGACTAAGAAAGGATATTTCGAGACTAAGAAAGGATATTTCGAGACTAAGAAAGGATATTTCGAGACTAAGAAAGGATATTTCGAGACTAAGAAAGGATATTTCGAGACTAAGAAAGGACATTTCGAGACTAAGAAAGGATATATCGAGACTAAGAAAGGATATATCGAGACTAAGAAAGGATATATCGAGACTAAGAAAGGATATTTCGAGACTAAGAAAGGATATTTCGAGACTAAGAAAGAAATCCCGGAAGTAGAAACAATAAATGCAACAAACAATTTTTGATTGAGAAGTCTAATGGCCGAACAAGAGCTGTTTTAGAAGGAATGAAACATGTCTGGAAACGAAAAAAATCAAAGTTTTTTTTAAATTTTTTATCTTTTCCAGCAGTTGGGTTGCTTAATTCCAGAAGGTGAAACAAAATTCAGTCTTTCCACAAATTTTCTTTATTTTGCACTAGGCCTTTCAACACAAGTTATCTTATTTTTAAACTTCATTTAGACAATACCTTAAGTTTATACATTTCTAATTATATACTAAAATATAGTTTCCATTCTATAAAGTTATACATGTTCCATTTTATACTATCACCGTTAGCTTTATAAATTCTAATTATTAATTACTGTCTTTGTAATCTACTACAAGCCAAAAAAAAAAGTATTAATTTTTGAGTCCAATAATATTAATGCATGTTTCTATTTGTTGTTTGCACCTGATGATGGCACATTTGTGTTGAAAGGCCTAGTGCAAAATAAAGAAAATTTGTAGGAAGACTCAATTTTGTTTCATCTTCTGTCATTTGTATTTATACACATCTGTCTGATCGTGCTCTGGCATCTTCAAAAAGGGCGTAGTTTAGTGTTAGATTCAACCCAAAAATATTTGCACGACCCTGAAGGTCTAATTTGTTACCCAGCAGAAACCCCCAACAGATCCTGCTAGGATATAATATATCCATAACAACATATTATGTTGTTTTTCCTGTTTATCAGAATTATATAGCTTGAAATATGTCGGTAGGACAGACCAGTAGTGTACAAGATGGCTAGGCTGTTTTGGGTGAATATGGGGGAGTCAAACAACCAGACCACACCTTGATAGATTGGTCTGTTCTGAAGGATTGATTTTAATGACCAAATTTAAATCAAGGAGAATATAATGGAGTGTTTTACAAAACGGCGGTTCTTCGAACCTCGCTCTGATTTTGGCTGTGTGATTGATATTAGAGGAAGTCTATAATCAAATCCAACCATAAACTGATTTAGATGGGTGTAATTTAGGCGCTGTAAATCCGTATATTTCCCCGGAGTCTGGAGATGGATCTGGTTTGTTGGTATTGTCCTCCATACCGGTCCTACCAGCTGGACGGGTTATTCTTCCCCACGAATTAGGTGCAATGTCGAGGGCTACCTATGCAGGTGCAGAATCAGCCACCTGTAGCACTTTGCATATTCACGGCGACTCTTGAACATGTTGTACATTCATTTTTCCAGTGTAATAGAGGCTTACGAAATGTTGGTTGAAGGACTTTTGGTGTTCCTTGTACTCCTCTGAAACGCAAAACACGTTTTATTGTAACGCGATAAGACATCCGAAATCAAAATATCATTTTATATCGTCCCTACCATGTCAAAATATCGAATATGCAAAATCTCGTTTCTCTTGGATTGTGTTAGATACAGCTTGTCGCAAATTGTCTCAACTCTAGCCCCTTTAGAATAGCCTTTAATGCCTTAAATAAAGAATCAGACCATTTTTCAATATATTACTTCATCAATGTTCCTATTTTGCTCCGATTTTCATATCCGATAGTTTGACATGGTAGGGACGATTTATGCGGAATATAATGCCAAAATATCCATGGCGATCTAGTCTAATTAAAACTGGATGGGTTATCGGATAAGGGAACAGAAATATGTTCAAGGAAAATGAATGAAACTAGATTTTTCTTGAGATTTTTGGACATAATCTTATATATGTCTTATGAAACCGGTTAGAAAATCCTAGTAAATTTTACGAATTTATTCAAATGCTTATATAATTTCCTAGAAATAAGGTTCTTATGTAATTTTTGCTAGAGCAATCTTATTCAGAGGAATCTGTGCTTCAATGAAGCAATTTCTGCTTAGGATTCTGGCAGCTTCCTGATGTGGAAAATCTTCGATTTGATGTCTCATTTTGTATTTTTACATGTGTTTACATTTTCTAAGATAGATTGAAAGAAAAAATTAAATTTTTCTATTCTAAGTTTTCCAAATGACTCTAGGGAACACGATAAGATGACGCAGTTTCTACGATTAGCACTTCATTTTATTTTTTTGTTTACTAAATGCTAGTCTATTCTTCCAATTTTTTATTGAAGTAAAATGTGGTCACATTAGTACAGTGTGGTGAAAATGGTAGAAACCAACACTGCTTATGTATTTGTCTGAGAGCGAACAAACAATTATATAGGTATATATATATATATATATATATACAGGTATATAGGTTTGTATAGGTATATAGGTATATATAGGTATATAGGTATATAGGTATATATAGGTATATAGGTATATATAGGTATATATAGGTATATAGGTTTATATAGGTATATAGGTATATATAGGTATATAGGTATATAGGTATATATAGGTATATAGGTATATAGGTATATAGGTATATAGGTATATATAGGTATATAGGTATATATAGGTATATATAGGTATATATTTGTCTGTCCGCGCCCTTTGATATCAGTTAATGAAAATATCCTAGGCGTATAGGTTTGTACCAATTACCACACTCTACTATTGTGATTTTTTAATTTATTCCTGAGTAGTAAATGGCTCTAACAATTTATCTGACAATTTCTTTATAATATTTTATAAATTACAGTTTGGATTAATAGCCTTTGTTATACAATCTAGCTTTCTAAGGTACTTAAAATAACTAAATATATAGCCGATGGTCATAGCCATCTTGAATATACCGAAGTCAAGCAACGGCGGGTATGCCAGTACCTGAATGGGTGACCGACCACGTTCTTTTTGCATTAAGAAAGGTTATTTTTGATTCGCCGTTAAGGAAAACAAAAAACTAAATATATATTAGCCAAATAAATAAATGTTGTGTGTATTAATGTATGAATGTATTCAATCAACAACTCTAGCTCTGATTTAATACAAAACAACAACTGTCAAGAAATCCATTCCTAATGAATCTAGATCTGTAGTTTACTGATTTCAATACCTTCACTTAGATACTGTATCTAATAAATCAGAGTTAATTGAAAATACGAGCATAATAAAGGTAGAAAACTCCTTGTTTAGTCTCGTTTCTCTTATGCTCTAGAAAAACCTGAGAATACAGGCTATTTCCTTATAGGGGGGTTTCTACATTAGTTCTTGTCTTTGTATTTTCCTAGCTACTTTTATTTGTCATTCCAATTAACTTATTGAGCAGTTATTTTTCAATGAACCTTCCTATCTTCCAATTTTAACAAGGGAAAAAAAAATATTATTAATTGTAATTAAAATAGCCACTGTTTATTTATTTATTTATTTATTAAATTTTAACGACCATTTCTTATTAACTACGAATTTTCGGACGGGTTGTCTATAGGTTACCACCCTTTTCTAGCCAGGATAGGGCTCATGCCTTTTCTTTTTTCTAAAGAAAAGCCACCCCCCCTAGTGGGAATCGAACCCTCGAACCTTTCGCACGGAGTGTTGAGTGGTCACGCCTTAACGCTCACGGCCACCGGGGTTTCAAATAGCCAATAATATTGTTATTTATTGTAATTTGAATAAATATTCAGAAAATGGATAATACAGAAATAAAAAAAGTTTTTAGAAATAAGTGTATTTCTTATCACATGTATTTCTTATCATATGTATTTCTTATCACATGTATTTCTTATCATATGTAATTCCTATCCTATGAAGAAACGTATTCTTAACGAGCCATGGGCGTATATAGAAAATAATTTCGGAGGGGGCTGGGAAAATTTCGGGGGGGGGGGGCTGAGACCATTTCCGGTGTTTGGAATACTAACAATTTAGATCTTGGAAGAGTTTTAGCCAACTTATACGCTATTACACCCAAAATAGAATATGTTTTATGAACTAAATGATCTTATTTAATTTATTTTTAAGGGTTTTATGAAATTTTTAGCGATCAAATCAAAATTTCGGGGGCTGCACCCCCTTAGCCCCCCCCTTATATACGCCCATGTAACGAGCATTGTTTACCTTGTGGTATTCCAACATTGCTTGAGCCCAAGACTTCCAGTGCCGGCTGCATATTGAATTACCGGTATGCAGAACTGTTGTTTCGACCACCATGAAGTACCAGCATCAGGTGCCATCGCCCACGCACACAGACAGAGATATCATCTAACCAGAGAGAGTAAAGCTGAGGTTAGTTTCTGCTTTTACGCCCTTTTTTATCGTCCTTTCTCGTCCTGTTTTACGAGTCCTTCATCGCGGATTCCCCTGAACCTACTCATTCTGCCCTCCTTTTATCGTTCCAAAAGGAAACATCCCCCATAAAACTAGTGCATCTCTTCTCCTACTTGCATATAATAAACATGATATCCTTCTGATAAAAAGAAAAAGGACACCTTGAAATAACACTCCTTTTTCAGGACCTATCCTGGAATCCTGTCCAGCAGTATAGACATCTTTCTGGGACTATCTTTATTTCCATCGCAGTATAAGCAAACATAAACGCCTTAACGTTTATTTAAGAGAAGAATAAAATTTAAGCGTGAAAATATGAAGCGCTTACTTTTAGAATGTCCGTTCTTATTTTTTAAGACTAATTTAATGATGATTCTCGAATATGAAAAAAAAAAAGTTGCACTTTTGAGAAAGTAATCCACATACTTTGAGAGGCATCAGAGGTATAAATTTCATAAATTTATTTACCCAGATGATTATGATAAATTTTAGGATTTTTCCCAATCCAGGAATCCATATTAATATTTATTGATTACACAAAAATAGCTGTAAAGAATTTCCTTATAAATGGTTTCAAATGTTTCGATCCTCGGATGCCCCGTCAAGACCCTAAAAACTAAGTACAGATTAATTTAACGTAGACGAAACTCAGCTTGTCACAACTGAAGACCTTCAACACAGCAACAATCAGCTGTGTTTTTATAGTCAGCTGTTTAAAATATTGATGTAGTCCAAACATAAAATTCTATTACCCTGAGGAAGATTTATTGCACTAAAAAAACGGCCAAAGTTGTGTTATGTATAGATAAAAAGATCATACGTAGTCATGTTCATATAAATAAAAAATTATAGTATTTAAATATTTTATTATTTAAATTTAAATTTTAATGTCTATTATAATTAACTCAGAATTTTAAGGCTGATTATCTATAGGTTACCACCCAGGATAGGGCTGATACCTTTTATTTATTCCAAAGAAAAGCCACCACCCCTAGTGGAAATGGAAGCCACGACCCTTGGCACGGAGTGTTAATAGTTCACGCCTTAACGCTCACGACCACCTGGCCTCCTTAAATATTTTAATTCTGCTTCTTATTCACCACTCCGATGATGCGATAAGTACAAAAAAGGAGAGCAACCTTTTCATAAAATTGACAATTATGTTTATTTGGAATGTTTTTCGTTAAGCTTCTGCCTGTACAAGAAAAAGTTTTGAAAATTTGGGTCACTTTTTAGTTTAATTTTCTTTTTTGAATGAAGGAAAAATGAATAAAAGCAATCCGTCTAACTCCTCTGATTTAGATTATTAGTTACTTTATTCGGAGATGCAATTATGGCTTTACGAAAATTTGTGCATTTATCTCACTTGCTGTAAAATCTCTTGTATTAATCAAATTTAGTGCTGTATTAATTTCATTTATGAAGGCTTTATTATTCTTCAAAATATATAATTCCTTTGGCATTTAGTATCAGTAGCCTGTGGTGCAATGGTTCAACAGGAAACGCCGATATCAGCCGAGATATTAGGACATCCTGAGGAATAAACGTATTGACATCAATCGAGAATCTGTTTGTACAAGATAGCACGGAAGGTGGAGTGGATCGACCAACTGGTCAAATAGTCGATGGCACAAGCGGTGCATTGTTCGTATCAAACCTCGTCTATTGACACCTGCTTTGATGTCAAATAGTTAACATCTACAACAGTCATGTGCAATAAAACACCTTATAGGGTAATAACACATTCTCCGATCAAACCTCGTCTATTGACACCTGCTTTGATGTCAAAGAGTTAACATCTACAACAGTCATGTCCAATAAAACACCTTATAGGGTAAGAACACATTCTCCGATCAAACCTCGTCTATTGACACCTGCTTTGATGTCAAATAGTTAACATCTACAACAGGCATGTGCAATAAAACACCTTATAGGGTAATAACACATTCTCCGATCAAACCTCGTCTATTGACACCTGCTTTGGTGTCAAATAGTTAACATCTACAACAGTCATGTGCAATAAAACACCTTATAGGGTAATAACACATTCTCCGATCAAACCTCGTCTATTGACACCTGCTTTGATGTCAAAGAGTTAACATCTACAACAGTCATGTGCAATAAAACACCTTATAGGGTAATAACACATTCTCCGATCAAAATCAGAGTCATTTTCTTTAATTTATAAATAACAATATTTTTGCATTCTTTATATCAAAAGTTTTTTATGGGATTTTAAAGTAACCAAAAAAAAAATTTAAATTCTTCGAAAAAAAAAAATGGCGGCGCTGTGTCTGACAAACGGAAACCCACCTTTTCACTGGGAATAGTCTGCAGGCGGCAATTTTTAATCTAGAACGAAAACTAAAATTATTTCGAAAGAAGAAGGTTAAATCTTGTAAAGTACCTAGGATATTTAAGAAATATTAATGTTTTCGAAAATGGTGAATAGTTATTCATTTTATATTACAAAATCTGTCATAAATCGTTAAAATTCAATGAATCGAATAAATCCTACGGATTTTACTAGGAAATACTATGAGGAAGCTAATGTTAAATTTGGAAGTTGATCGAGCTGAAATTGAAGACGCCAGAGTATCGCCCGATTTGAAGTTGATCGAGCTGAAATTGAAGACGCCAGAGTATCGCCAGATTTGAAGTTGATCGAGCTGAAATTGAAGACGCCAGAGTATCGCCCGATTTGAAGTTGATCGAGCTGAAATTGAAGACGCCAGAGTATCGCCCGATTTGAAGTTGATCGAGCTGAAATTGAAGATGCCAGAGTATCGCCCGATTTGAAGTTGATCGAGCTGAAATTGAAGACGCCAGAGTATCGCCCGATTTGAAGTTGATCGAGCTGAAATTGAAGATGCCAGAGTATCGCCCGATTTGAAGTTGATCGAGCTGAAATTGAAGACGCCAGAGTATCGCCCGATTTGAAGTTGATCGAGCTGAAATTGAAGACGCCAGAGTATCGCCCGATTTGAAGTTGATCGAGCTGAAATTGAAGACGCCTGAGTATCGCCCGATTTCAAGTTGATCGAGCTGAAATTGAAGACGCCTGAGTATCGCCCGATTTGAAGTTGATCGAGCTGAAATTGAAGACGCCAGAGTATCGCCCGATTTGAAGTTGATCGAGCTGAAATTGAAGACGCCTGAGTATCGCCCGATTTCAAGTTGATCGAGCTGAAATTGAAGACGCCAGAGTATCGCCCGATTTGAAGTTGATCGAGCTGAAATTGAAGACGCCAGGGTATCGCCCGATTTGAAGTTGATCGAGCTGAAATTGAAGACGCCAGAGTATCGCCCGATTTGAAGTTGATCGAGCTGAAATTGAAGACGCCAGAGTATCGCCAGATTTGAAGTTGATCGAGCTGAAATTGAAGACGCCAGAGTATCGCCCGATTTGAAGTTGATCGAGCTGAAATTGAAGACGCCTGAGTATCGCCCGATTTGAAGTTGATCGAGCTGAAATTGAAGACGCCAGAGTATCGCCCGATTTGAAGTTGATCGAGCTGAAATTGAAGACGCCAGAGTATCACCCGATTTCAAGTTGATCGAGCTGAAATTGAAGACGCCAGAGTATCGCCCGATTTGAAGTTGATCGAGCTGAAATTGAAGACGCCAGAGTATCGCCCGATTTGAAGTTGATCGAGCTGAAATTGATGACGCCAGAGTATCGCCCGATTTGAAGTTGATCGAGCTGAAATTGAAGACGCCAGAGTATCGCCCGATTTGAAGTTGATCGAGCTGAAATTGAAGACGCCAGAGTATCGCCCGATTTGAAGTTGATCGAGCTGAAATTGAAGACGCCAGAGTATCGCCCGATTTGAAGTTGATCGAGCTGAAATTGAAGACGCCAGAGTATCGCCCGATTTGAAGTTGATCGAGCTGAAATTGAAGACGCCAGAGTATCGCCCGATTTGAAGTTGATCGAGCTGAAATTGAAGACGCCAGAGTATCACCCGATTTGAAGTTGATCGAGCTGAAATTGAAGACGCCAGAGTATCGCCCGATTTGAAGTTGATCGAGCTGAAATTGAAGACGCCAGAGTATCGCCCGATTTGAAGTTGATCGAGCTGAAATTGAAGACGCCAGAGTATCGCCCGATTTGAAGTTGATCGAGCTGAAATTGAAGACGCCAGAGTATCGCCCGATTTGAAGTTGATCGAGCTGAAATTGAAGACGCCAGAGTATCGCCCGATTTGAAGTTGATCGAGCTGAAATTGAAGACGCCAGAGTATCGCCCGATTTGAAGTTGATCGAGCTGAAATTGAAGACGCCAGAGTATCGCCCGATTTGAAGTTGATCGAGCTGAAATTGAAGACGCCAGAGTATCGCCCGATTTGAAGTTGATCGAGCTGAAATTGAAGACGCCAGAGTATCGCCCGATTTGAAGTTGATCGGGCAAAAATTGAAGACGCCAGAGTATCGCCCGATTTGAAGTTGATCGGGCAAAAATTGAAGACGCCAGAGTATCGCCCGATTTGAAGTTGATCGGGCAAAAATTGAAGACGCCAGAGTATCGCCCGATTTGAAGTTGATCGAGCTGAAATTGAAGACGCCAGAGTATCGCCCGATTTGAAGTTGATCGAGCTGAAATTGAAGACGCCAGAGTATCGCCCGATTTGAAGTTGATCGAGCTGAAATTGAACACGCCAGAGTATCGCCCGATTTGAAGTTGATCGGGCAAAAATTGAAGACGCCAGAGTATTGCCCGATTTGAAGTTGATCGGGCAAAAATTGAAGACGCCAGAGTATCGCCCGATTTGAAGTTGATCGGGCAAAAATTGAAGACGCCAGAGTATCACCCGATTTGAAGTTGATCGAGCTGAAATTGAAGACGCCAGAGTATCGCCCGATTTGAAATTGATCGAGCTGAAATTGAAGACGCCAGAGTATCGCCCGATTTGAAGTTGATCGGGCAAAAATTGAAGACGCCAGAGTATCGCCCGATTTGAAGTTGATCGGGCAAAAATTGAAGACGCCAGAGTATCGCCCGATTTGAAGTTGATCGAGCTGAAATTGAAGACGCCAGAGTATCGCCCGATTTGAAGTTGATCGAGCTGAAATTGAAGACGCCAGAGTATTGCCCGATTTGAAGTTGATCGGGCAAAAATTGAAGACGCCAGAGTATCGCCCGATTTGAAGTTGATCGGGCAAAAATTGAAGACGCCAGAGTATCGCCCGATTTGAAGTTGATCGGGCAAAAATTGAAGACGCCAGAGTATCGCCCGATTTGAAGTTGATCGAGCTGAAATTGAAGACGCCAGAGTATCGCCCGATTTGAAGTTGATCGAGCTGAAATTGAAGACGCCCGAGTATCGCCCGATTTGAAGTTGATCGGGCAAAAATTGAAGACGCCAGAGTATCGCCCGATTTGAAGTTGATCGGGCAAAAATTGAAGACGCCAGAGTATCGCCCGATTTGAAGTTGATCGGGCAAAAATTGAAGACGCCAGAGTATCGTCCAATTTGAAAGGTCAAGTTCGTTAACCAGCAAAATCCGCCTACTGGAAGATGGCGTTTGGGGCGAAATTCGCGCAAAAAAAATCGTAACGCTTACGTTTTTGAGTTCATAAGCTTGTAGGTACTCGTTTTATATGATTCCTGGGCTAGGAAAACGAATGAAACCATTTTGAAGGCGATCGCTTTAACCGTTTTCGAGAAAATTGGAAAAATCGTTTTTGAATACCGTTTTTGGTTTGGGTAGTTAGAATCATAGGATTCAGTTGAAACATTTTCTACATGTTCTACTTTCATTAAAACTAATATGTTGAAATTTTGGTTACGTTTGGAGTAAAGGAAGGATTAAAATAAAATATTTTATTAACAGACATGAAAAGTTTTGGGAACTTCGTATACCTTCCCTAATATCTCGAAAACTGTTTGAAATATTGGCAAACGGAGGGTTACCATGCGAAAGCTTACTAAATGTTCTACAAAAAAGATTCTGAAACAATTTTTGACTAGGCGATGTCAATCGGAGAAATACGTGCTTTAACTTTGAAGTAATTGATTTCGTTTATTTGAACGGTTCTCCTTTTTTGTTTTTATTCCTTGTTATTTTGTCATTTCTTGTAGTAGGATAATGTATTTGACAATAAAAAAGATTAATAAAAATAAGAAAAACAATTCATTGCTAGAAATATATCAGGCTGTACCGTATGAAATGTCAGTTTTGTATTTGCCAATTTCCTTCAAATGTCTTGAAACTGTCGAGGCTCCTACTCCGAGTTCTTTGGCATGTTCCCTAGTGTTTGTAATTGCTTATAGTAGTCAAATGTATTTGTCAATAAAACAGGATACGTATAATTAGAAACAATATTCAACTTCACACAGGTTAGATACTATGAGGGAATAGAGAGTCCGTTCACTGCCTGTGGGTCCACAAAAAATGTACCTGCTACGAGTTACATATTTAACACTAATATATGCACATATCTATGTAAATATATCTAACATATATATATATATATATATACATATATAATATATATATTTATATATATGCATATACACATACACATATACACGCACACATATGTACATATATATGCCCACATACATACACATATGGGGTATGTATTATTAAGTAGCAGTGACCTAACCCGGACAATCCCTACCTTGCATCATCAACGGTCAACGATCTCCTCTCAACAAAATAATAACTGCTTCTATTTTAATCTTTCGAAATTAGACTAGGGATAAGAACGGAACCGCGCTAAGATGAGGCAGTTCCTGCGAGTCGGACTTTTTCATATTGAATTGATAATTAATCTTTTCTCAGATATGAATAATACTTATTCCAGTTCCAGTGTTATCACATACTGATAGAATGCACGTGGTTTGTTAATGTCAAGTAGACTGCAAGTAAATGAGGATTATATTTCATGCAAAGACAAGCTGTAGCAGGAGCACCTTGCACCCTGGTTTTTTCTCCCGATGGGATGACACCAGGATGTAAGGATAGAACTGAAGAGGAAGTACCAACACCAGGAAATCCTTTGCAGGTGCTGGGCATGCGCAACCTGCATACTCTTCATAAAGCACGTGCTCTCAGTTCTTATCAATCCACAGGCCTAGTACTGATAAGCAGCTGTAGGTGGATCAATGGACATCAACATTCAACATGAATGATATTATTTGTGAATAGGTTTACATATTTTATTTATTAATGACATAATGTTAGGTAATAAACTGCCCATATTTTTGTCAAACAATTTTGGTGAAAGTTTATCCTTATAATGTTATTACACATTTATAAGTCAAACAACAAAACAATTAACTATGAAAAAAAAATCTCTATGCGTTTTTTTTTTATTTATAAAGAAAAACGTATTCTGATCCGGCTTGAAGAATTTTTCAAAATCATACTTCCATTTAAAAAAACATTTAAAAAACATTTAAAATTTCTTTAAGCCAAAGCTGGAAGCTCCATCGCCTAGATTGGTTTAGCAGTAAACATACCAGGTCGAGCGTTACAGGTTTGGTTTAGCAGTAAACATACCAGGTCGAGCGTTACAGGTTTGGTTTAGCAGTAAACATACCAGGTCGAGCGTTACAGGATTGGTTTAGCAGTAAACATACCAGGTCGAGCGTTACAGGATTGGTTTAGCAGTAAACATACCAGGTCGAGCGTTACAGGTTTGGTTTAGCAGTAAACATACCAGGTCGAGCGTTACAGGTTTGGTTTAGCAGTAAACATACCAGGTCGAGCGTTACAGGTTTGGTTTAGCAGTAAACATACCAGGTCGAGCGTTACAGGTTTGGTTTAGCAGTAAACATACCAGGTCGAGCGTTACAGGATTGGTTTAGCAGTAAACATACCAGGTCGAGCGTTACAGGATTGGTTTAGCAGTAAACATACCAGGTCGAGCGTTACAGGTTTGGTTTAGCAGTAAACATACCAGGTCGAGCGTTACAGGTTTGGTTTAGCAGTAAACATACCAGGTCGAGCGTTACAGGTTTGGTTTAGCAGTAAACATACCAGGTCGAGCGTTACAGGTTTGGTTTAGCAGTAAACATACCAGGTCGAGCGTTACAGGTTTGGTTTAGCAGTAAACATACCAGGTCGAGCGTTACAGGATTGGTTTAGCAGTAAACATACCAGGTCGAGCGTTACAGGTTTGGTTTAGCAGTAAACATACCAGGTCGAGCGTTACAGGTTTGGTTTAGCAGTAAACATACCAGGTCGAGCGTTACAGGTTTGGTTTAGCAGTAAACATACCAGGTCGAGCGTTACAGGTTTGGTTTAGCAGTAAACATACCAGGTCGAGCGTTACAGGATTGGTTTAGCAGTAAACATACCAGGTCGAGCGTTACAGGATTGGTTTAGCAGTAAACATACCAGGTCGAGCGTTACAGGATTGGTTTAGCAGTAAACATACCAGGTCGAGCGTTACAGGATTGGTTTAGCAGTAAACATACCAGGTCGAGCGTTACAGGATTGGTTTAGCAGTAAACATACCAGGTCGAGCGTTACAGGATTGGTTTAGCAGTAAACATACCAGGTCGAGCGTTACAGGTTTGGTTGCCATGTTATTGTGGGAAAAAATGTAGCCATTCCTGAAAAGAACATGGTGTTAACACGCCCAAATGCAGGTACGCATAGTAATGAATATAGCCATTCCTGCAAAGAACATGGTGTTAACACGCCCAAATGCAGGTATGCATAGTAATGAATTGATACAAATCTGTGTTGCCAATAAACTAGTGTAATGTATTTGGAAATGAACTGTTCAATATCTACCTTATCAATGACCAACTATATATATATATATATATATATATATATATATATATATATATATATATATATATATATGTATATATATAACACTATGTTTATACTTAAACATAATCACTAAACAATAATTAACAATCAAAGGAACAGCGTTAATGACCTTAAGGGGTGAAATGCCATTAAAAAAAACAACGTTTCCACATCTACATAATAGCCTTCTGTACTCCAATCATTTAAATAAATAACAAAAATGCCCAGTTTTTTTTTTTTTTTTTTTTTTTTTTTTTTTTTTTTTTTTTTTTTTTTTTTTTTTTTTTTTTTAAATTTTTTTAGCAAATAGAAATAACAGTGGAAATTTTCGACATTTTATTTGCCATAGTGAACCTCAATTCTCATCATCCAGGAATTCCTAGAATATCCCAATCATCATTTTTCGTGTTGAGGTCTCTCTAGCTCGTTTATATTGACTTAAAAATTTAACGAAATTGCTCCTGATGATGGAGTATTTGCTTCGAAACACTTCTTTTGCAATGCATCAGGTGTATTTGTAATCTAAGTGATCGTCTCGACCCTCAGCTCGCGCCCCACCAGCAACGGTTTTCTCATTCAGACTCGACAATGTTATTGAAACTCCTTAGATGTTTTTTGTTGGAGGTCCTTACCCCCAAGCAGGGTGGGTTTCACAAGTAGCTTTGCCGCGAGTAGGGTTATGACGCAAACCCAGACCGGTACGAGCAAGGACGAGCTCTCCAACAGGTAGCCAGCCCAGCCCTTCGAGGTTCGCCAAGGCAGATTGACCTGGATGGCGGAACCCTGAATGTATTCATCCGCTGGATTCGCATTATTTCTGCCATGGGAAAGGAGGGGGCATCTCTCTGCATAGTAATGTAGTTCATGCGTTTTTTTGCTTACTTCTTGCAAGGTAAAAATTAACATTTAAAGTCAACACAATACACTGCAGAACTAAGTTCGTTTATACTAAAACCATTTACAGTATTTTAGCGGTCGAGGGCTACTGTGAAGTTTAGGACTGTATACTGTTAAAATTGACAGAATAGTGCGATTGCGCGTGCGCAAACCTTTGAGGAAAATTTCCCATTCATTCTTCCTTCTGTTCGGTCATTTGCAAAGCTGGTTGAACTGTATAAAATGCCTTATTTAATTAATTTTTAAGGTTTTTATTACACATTTTTACCGATTTGGGGGGAGGGGCCTGTAGCCCACCCCTTGTATACGCCCATGGTCCACCGACATAACTTATGGGTTGATCTGATGAACAGTGTGTTCAAATAGAACAGTCCTGCCGCAAAAAAAACATGTAATTTTTTTACTCTTTCGTATTGATTTTTGCACGCTGAAACCGAAAAAATACCCAAAAATCTCTATTATGTCTAATTTGTTTTTAGCATAATTGGGTTTTGAATACCTATTCCTTGTGTTCTTATTCAACATTGTTCAGGTGATGAATAATGACACAGGAGTTTGGGTTTCTAGATATCGTCCCTACCATGTTAAACTATGGAATATGGAAAAACTGGTTTTTGAGATTTGTTGCTTTTGACACTTTGATTGTGGATGATACGGCTTGTAGTAAATTGTACCAACTCTAACCCCTTTAGAATAGCCTTTAATGCCTTAAATATAGTATGGAATATGACCATTCTACAATATATTACTTCGTCAATGGATAGAATATGTTGGTTCTATAGTTTGCTCTGATTTGCATATTCGGTAGTTTCACATGGTAGGGACGATAGAAAGAATCAATAGATCTTTTTATAGAGAAAATCAAGTAAAAATTTGTTAAATACAACTATTGTAATAAACTAAGTCATCAATATTTCCAGATGTAATTCATCAAATGCTAGAAATATAAACTAGCACAGTTCTGATTGATTTATAAGACTAGATAGAAAGATAGATACATAGAAAACCTAGAGAACCCTATTAATCCTAGTCGGTTTATTTTGATAAATATGCCGGGGAAATGTTAATGCCGCCATTGGCAGAGATCGATCTTGGATTATTGTAATGGTTTTCTTTTTCCGTTTTCTATTAAAGCACGGATATTGGTGCCTCCAAGCTAAACGTGCTTCGAAGCAATGGCATCAAGATATCGGTGGTGGTACATTCGTCTCTCTTGGTCACGATAAACTCGGGGAAATAACTCAATAGATGAATAGCTTTGCTCCTTCAAGTCGAAATAGTTGCAGAGTACTTTTTGGAGGACTTTTAGAATTTCCCCCTTTTAATCAGGTTGGTTTCGACAATTCAGCTGTTAATAGTCAGCTGGCCCGTTCATCACCGAAGTTGGTGCTGTTGGCATTATAAAAGGGTGGTAACCTGTAGATACCCTGGCACTAAAAAAAAAAAAAAAAAAAAAAAAAAAAAATTCTGCTGTTGGACTCTTCAGATTTCTGTGTCTTTGTCTTCATAGCAAAAGACACAGCTTATAAGAGTTAGATTACATAACTAGTTTTATAAATTGTATAAAATTCGTTTACATTGGTTAAGACCGAATTAATAATGCTAGCCTCCCTAAAGAAATTGAGTAAATAAATTCACCGTGTAGTCAACTGAAATAGAGTATCTCAAAATTTTCTATAGAGGCATCTAATGCATGACCACACGGCACACTAGAGAGATAGTGTGGTCAGTACTCTGCTCCGGCCGCCTGATTTTCCCCTTTGTTGCTGCGACTGCCTAAGGTAATTAACACCAAGGTGTCCATTAATAAATTAATTAAAGGCTGAGTTGGCGGCCTAGGGACCGTGAGTGCGGCCGAATCCAACCCACGAACGAAGATACGTTCTAATAATATTATCATTTAAAATAACGTGAATATTCAAGATATCCTTCCGGATGGCGAATATTTTGTTTTAGGACAACTGTAGGGACCGATAATTTCTGTGAACTACTTATGAAGGATTTTCCATTGATCGGGCAAGTTCTTGTCCAATGGCGAATGAAGAATTATAAAAGAGTATTTGTAAATATATTCGAAACCACCTGCAGTATTGTAATGTTTAGGGATGCAACCAGCCACCAACCCCCCTCGTAAAGTAACCAGCCCTCCGACACCAGCTATTCAATCTCACCCCTTCTGGCGTCCTCTTCCACCAGCTTTCCTGCTTTTCCACAGAAAAGCCCCAACAAGAATAAGGGTAAAGTCTCCCAAAACCTCGGTCCACCCCTCGCTTCTCTGGGAACTAGATCTCCTTTCAAGAACCCTCAACGGATATTTTTTCCCCTCCCTAGGAATCTAGGATGTGGGTCAGGTCACCCTCTTGCATATTTTTTTCTGCTAATTCCCCGCGATTTTGCGCCCCTTCGCATCTTTCAACGGTTCTCCAGGTAGTTCCTTCCGGCTTCCTCGCCTTTACTTTTTATGACCCTATGCATAATTTTTTTTGTTTTTCTTTTTTACCCCAATTTTTTGTTGTTGCGAATCTAACCTTTAGACCGTCGATAAGCGAAGGCATCAAACGGTTTGACCGTTGTTATAACAATCCGTTACTTAGATACCTGTCTGTTGTGAGAACACAAGGCTTCCTAGCTTCACAATTCCCAATAGACTTTTTTTATTTAGTTATTTTTTTTGTTGTGAATTTTTGCAGGGTGCATTCAACCGCGGTAGGTCATGGGTACCCAACGGGAGAAAGGAATTTCTTTGAATACTAGGCCAGACAATCTTAAATTAATTGTTTTAATTACATTAAATGGAAAATTAAGAATTTTGTTCAACGAGGAAATAAATTAAATAAATCTAAAAGCGTACCACCCACACCGTGCACCAGGCACCATCCGAGTCAGGCACCACCCGAGCAAGGCACCACCCGAGCAAGGCACCACCCGAGCCAGGCACCACCCGAGCAAGGCACCACCCGAGCCAGGCACCACCCGAGCCAGGCACCACCCGAGCCAGGCACCACCCGAGCCAGGCACCACCCGAGCCAGGCACCACCCGAGCCGTGGGGCGATCCTAGAGGAATGTTGGACATTGGGGAAAAAATAAAACTTTTAATTTTGGATTTTGATTGTATTGTTAGTACCAAATAAACCCTTTTCAATTAAGCATATTGATTTTTAGGCATATTATTGCATTGGTTTTTACATAAAGCCTGGTTATAATTGTTAACTAAAAAAGAAAAAAAAAACTTGGCTTATAAAATTGGTCGTGATCTCTTATTTCATTTTATAAATTATTCTTGCTTCTAGTACACATTAAGCAATTATAATAAATCAAAAACTGGCACAAAAGGTTCTTAAAAAATCACCAAATTCCTTCTTTTTTTTACATGGACTAGAAAATAATGGTATTTAATTGAATTGAGAAATGGGTGGTAATTGCCGAAGAAATACTATTTGGCACTATTTCCCGAGTGTATTTTCTTATTTAATTTGTCGTCAGATCTTCCCTAATCTTGCCTATTCGGTAGATATTATATTTTTAGTGCTAATACCTACATGCATTTCTTGACATTTTCTCAATCCCATTAGTCGTTCCTTCTCTTTATTCTTGGATTATACTCTTTAAAGGCAAACTAGGAAACAGTCCGATGTTCAGTAGCACTTCGACACAATTACCACAAATTAAGATCTACTTGAATTTTTTAGATCCAAAAATATTAATTTAAGAAGAATTTAAGAATTTAAAATTTAAGAAATATTATATTTTCTTCCAGCTTAAAATTCTAATTATTATACTAAATAAATCGAATTCTTTTAATTTTTACGACTAGGTACATTTTTGTTTATAGTTTTAGTTTTAGGTTTGTGAACTTGTGGAAATATAAAGAGATATATGATATGTATGTTAACATGTAAAAGTCATGCTACCCGTTGTATCGCAGCTGGCGAAACATGTAAAAGTCATCATGCTACCCGTTATATCGCAACTGGTGATTGCTTGGAAATTTCTGATGATGTAGTTGAATAGAGTATTGGTTTTGCTTTAAAATGACGCCAGAAGCAATACTCTAGGACTAGTAGAAACGGAGATATTAATGAACGGCCGGCCTAACCGGTCACTCGCCCACCAGTGCGGCGGCTTCCAATTCTAAATCCTATTTTGAAATCCCAAAATTATTCAAAAGAAACTGTGCAAAGAAAGAAAATATCTAAAACTTCATGCCTTATGATAAGAAATATTTGGAAGTCATTAAACATGTCCGATTGAGTTAATGTATATTTTATATATATATATATATATATATATATATATATATATATATATATATATATATATATATGTATATATATATATATATATATATATATATATATATATATATATTTGATATGCTAAAACAATCGTGAGCTAGTAGAATAAAAACAATTCATTTTTCTCTCTTTCTCCTTGTGTTTGTGAAATATAAAAAATGCCTGGTGTTATCTAAATCTATTATTGAGTTGTCGGAAATATGGAAGGATTGACATTAAGGCCATTTCCAGGCAGATATAACCTTTTACATTCACGGAATATATCCTGACGTTTGCGCAAAAGCACACCTATGCGCATAGATACTATCGGATTACATGCATAAACTATCTAGGGCGTAGGCAGAGATATACAAAAAGAAAAATGTACAACTAATAAATAAGCAGAGAAGAAGCCCGGAAGGGGGTTTTGTGCGGCCAACTACAAAAGGAACACTATCGTTTGAAAGTTATCTATTTCCCTGCGAACTATTAGCTGTGCATATGCAGGAGACGCATGCGCAGATAGGATCTGGATCGGGAGGTCAAGGAGACGGGGGGGGGGGGGGGGGGTAGGTATTTTGCTAGGTTTGCATTAGCTCTGATAAATTAGGCCGATAGCTATTGGACAATGTTAGAACACCTTCAATAGGATTTAAACATAATAGGGGATTTTATTTTTTTTTAAAATGTCGGTAGTGTATACTGCATTCCTAAATAATTTCCTTAAAATAACCAAATTTAAAAAAAAAAGTAATAATAAGTAAAATTAGTGAACATGAGAACTCGTATACAGCGGCTCTGATGGAAGTACCAACCAATAGAAGAGCCGGTTTGGTAGCAAAGCAGGTAGTAGCGCTGAGTAAACCCTAACTTCTAATTCACCGACTTAGTTAATTTTTCAACAATTATTTTTCAGGGGTCTCCCATGGTCTAATGGCTAGCGCCTTGGATTCATAAGCGGAAGATGGTGGGTTCGATTCCCAACCTCCAGCAGGAATTTTATCATCCCTCTGCTCGCTGGTAAAATTCCTCGCTGCACCCTGGATGTAGATGCGCCGTAAGAAAAAAGAATAAATAAAAAAAAAATTATTTTTCATTAGATATAGCGAGTTTCGTGATGATACAACAGAAATTACGACCTGCATATACACATTAGTAATTTGAGTCAGGACTAAACCCCCCCTCCAGGTGGATTGATTTTCGTGGCCAAACAAAAAAATCTGTTTCGGATATTGTGTTAACACACACACACACACACACATATATATATATATATATATATATATATATATATATATATATATATATGTATACAGGGTGTCCCAGTATTAAACCGACAGACTTCTTATATCGAATGGAAATCGAAAAACTAAGTCAAAACGTCCTTTGGCGATTTTCTCGTTTTCTCTTCGTTTTCTAATCTAGCCTTTTTCTGGATGATCGATTTTTGTAATCTATCGATTTTTCGCAGCTGATTGACGCTATTCGTAGTAGTAACCTCATTTCGGACGTGCTCATAGTACGGGAAGGTTCGCCTTAGTACAATTAGGCTGTATTTTTTAGTTTTTTAACTCCTGAAGAGGCACCTGAGGTGTGTAACATTTAGAGCAAAATGAAATGACTTTATTGGTTAATTATCTACGTTATGTTAGAGAAGTCAGTGAGGAATGCAGTCTGTACTACCCATTTTATGATGAACCTGCTTAGTTATGCAGCTCCCAGCGTGACGGAATCTTATAACTTCCAACTGACCGAGAATAAAGGAAGTGACCAGAGAAAAACCCTAAATTTCAGACTAAGTGCCTAAGTCGTGTAGGTGAAAATGATACTTTCCCTCTTAACGATCCGATCTCAGGTACTTATCGTGCTTTAGTTCACGACTTACCGGGACTTTGTACTTGCAGTCCTGTTACGGTAATATTCACATTATTCTATAATTATATCGATGAATAAACAGGTGGAGGATCGTTGACTTAAGAATAAGGAACATATCTCAAGGGAAAACCTACAAAGAAAATTAGGAACATATCTGAAGGGAAAACCTACGAAGAAAATCAGGAACATATCTGAAGGGAAAACCTACGAAGAAAATCAGGAACATATCTGAAGGGAAAACCTACGAAGAAAATCAGGCACATATCTGAAGGGAAAACCTACGAAGAAAATCAGGAACATATCTGAAGGGAAAACCTACGAAGAAAATTAGGAACATATCTCAAGGGAAAGCCTACGAAGAAAATCAGGAACATATCTGAAGGGAAAACCTACGAAGAAAATCAGGAACATATCTGAAGGGAAAACCTACGAAGAAAATCAGGAACATATCTGAAGGGAAAACCTACGAAGAAAATAAGGAACATATCTGAAGGGAAAACCTACGAAGAAAATTAGGAACATATCTCAAGGGAAAACCTACGAAGAAAATAAGGAACATATCTGAAGGGAAAACCTACGAAGAAAATAAGGAACATATCAATTCTGAATTAAATTTGATGTATATGCCTGCACTTAAGCAGTCAGAAACTGTGCCAATTTCTTGGTCGTATTGTATGTTTTTTGAAAATCACATTTTAAATAATGCCTTTTTGGAGGATTGTTATCATTAAATTGAACACAACAACAAAATCAATATCTCCATAGATAATGATTAGCGCATAGCAATTTCAAAGCAACGCTACATAATCAGTGTTGCAACAAAACTTTAAATGTTTGAACTAACATCTTGTTTATATAACGAAATTCTACTTGTTTCCACTTTTATTAAAAACACCTTAGAAATGGTGGCTTAGAAACTGGTTTCATTCGATTCAACACGCATAAAAAGTCCACATGGATGTCTAGGTACGCAATGAGGTACTGATACGATTTTTTTCTGAATTTCTCCAAAAAAATAGAATTCCTGTCAGGGGAGTCATCTGTTTAACAAACTTCAGCTTTCTTTTAAGAGTATTTTTGTGTCAATCATCAAAAATCAGGGACATTTGAGCCTGCTAGATAGAGACAATACATATTCATTCTTCTTTTAGGAGGACCCAGGTTCAAAACTGGGGTGCGTATTAAAGATTCTTACCTTCTAGTGTCGTTGTTCGGGGGTTCCATTCTGGATCCCAGAGCGTCCCTAGGCTCATCCAGCCTTTAATTTATTTATTAATGTGTACCAGCAAAGGGGAAAATCTGGCGGAAGGAGTACTGACCACGCTATCCCCCTAGTGTGATATACAGTCAAGAATCACATACCTCTATATTATCTGCCTCTCTGGTTCTTCAATGATTATTTCTCGAGTTTCTTTGGCGATCTCTTCTGAAGGTAAATACTTCCATAGTTATCCCAATAATTTTCAACTGCCAGCTCCCTGCTTTGCCTTACTGCAACCGACCTACTGCACTTGAAAAGACCAGGAAAATATTATTTCCTATTATGGCCGTACCTTTAAAGCCATAAAAAAAGTGAAACTAAAGAAAGGCCGAGTGCGAGACTCACCCTCACACCCCCTATGGTGGGGCACGTGAAGACGGCAGATGTAGCTGACATCTGCCCCCGTCTTCCGGCACCTAGACCAAACACAATCTCTGGAGGGCCGATTAATGTAGAGGCGACAGCTGTTCTTCTTCAGGTGCTCTATCCTACTACCGTAATCTCGGCAGAAATCGATAGTTAGGACGATATGTAGTCATCGATAGGGGGAAGTCGGATAGATTCCATAGTCTCGAATCGAGGGTGTTGAGAATTATACCTAGTTTAGACGAGCAGTAGTCACCAAACCACTTGTATCTGCGTCAAAACAAAATCCTTTGTCCAAAATCCTTTGGACTAATAGTTTTAGGTTATTGAAGACAAAAAAAAAAAAAAAAAAAAAAAAAAAAAAAAAACAGAGAATGTTTCTGTTTATTTATATTCTAGTGGCGTCGACAAAATAGACTTTCGATTTTATTTAAAATATTGTCGGACCAACAGGAACGTTTTTTTATATATTTCAAGAACAAGGCCATCCTAATGTTTTTGATTTTTTGTTAGAGTAAGAAAAATTTAACTATACATTAAGGTCTTTAATTAAAAATGCAAAAAAATGAAAATTTAAAGAAAATTGCACTTATGGTACTTGCGTTTTTAATTTAGATCGTTAGGGATTATTTAGAAGACTTTCTTTTCATTATGCCGAAAAATATCTCTGATGTGACAGTGTTTATTCCTCGTATCCCACAAACATCTGCTTTCGTACGCAAGCTATGAATATATCCCTATCTATGGGAAAATCCCTTGAAATTAAACTAAGGATAACACCCAAATCAGAAGCAGATCGCTGGAAAAAATCACACCTTTTTTTTTTTTCATGTTTTCCACGTTGGAGTAAGCCTCCAGCTTGGGAGTTTATTAAACTACGTATGCCATCCTTTTTGGATACTACACGTATTTTGATCATGTATGTACGTAAAATAATGATTTCTTTACAATTAGTATGAATACTGAAATTAAAATGAAAATAATAAAAATAAAACGAAAACTAAACAAAAACTAAATAAAATAATATGAATAAACGAAATATATACATATGTAAATAACATAATACATAATATGTATTGAGAAGCGAAGGGATACAAGTGACGTTATAGTCATTTTGAGATATTACTGTTTAAAGTTAAATCGTTTTTGTAAATTCCCTGATAAGTGTAAGTCTGTATAATGTTTAAATTATGTTTCTACAATACATCAATTGAAATTTCAGTTTTATAGTTTAAGAAAAAAACTAATTGTTAATTTATATTATCAATTTATAAGACAGCCACACAAAAAAATAAATAATAAAAGTCCGGACCCAGAGTCCAGACCATGTTTAGTATATGTTTCTGGGGTCGCTAAATCCGAATTCGGGGTTAGAAAAAGCCCTGCGCTTTTTGTTTAAGCCCCACTCCTCAAAACTCATAATTTAGAATATTGTACACTATAAAATTGTTATTCAAGTTGTTAACCAAAATAGACCACTATTTCCTGGATACTGCCTTTTAGTGCATAAAAATACTAATGTTTTGAGACTTCAGTGAACTTGATTGGTCAATTTGGAGCGAAGTTACAGCCCTTTAAATACAAGGCTTTTCTAATAAAAATGCGTTTTTGCTAATATTTTTGTATATTATATATTTTCTAAGTCATACAATCTTTGAGTTTTAACCCAAAAATTGACATAAGGCCTTCGTAAGTAATTCTTGAACTGACGCAATCGTCTAGATCCCAAAATACAACCCTTAAAAAATCTCCCCATATTTTATTGGAGCAATGGATCAATTAAAGTAAATTAAATAAACGACCTAAAATAAATTAATTAAGCTTCCATTTTCCAACTACTTTTTTATAAATTTGCCTTCATGTTAATTACAGAGTCCTATCGAAGGTTTTCGAGATATTGTGCCTCAAAGATCCACTTTATAACACGGGACAAATGTCACTTGTATCCCTTGTGCACCAAACAAATCTTTAAAATAATTGATTTTATTTCCGCTATTTCTCAGCAAATACCAGACATTTACTTATATCCCTTTGCCACCAACATTTCCTATGTATTAACTATCCAGAACTGCACTTAACTCGATTTTTTAAAAAATGTCACTTGTACCCCTTGACTTCTAACCCCGTCATATCTTGTACGCCTTGGCTTCTCACCCCGTCATATCTTGTACGCCTTGGCTTCTAACCCCGTCATATCTTGTACGCCTTGGCTTCTCACCCCGTCATATCTGGGAATTCAGATGAGTTCATTGATATTTTTTAGGTCCAGTTGTTTAATAAATGCATCAAATTCTTAAAAATATGTAAGTAGTAAGTCGGGTTTGCCAATGGGCCAAGTTCCGTCCTGTAAGGTAATGTCCTTAATGAGTTTTGTCCTGGGTCCGTCCAGTAATGTACAGTCATACAGGAGATGGTCGTAAGTCTGTTCAGTTGTATTGTCGCATTTACATGTGTTAAATTTATGTAGATAACTTTTCGTCGGTCCATGTCCTGATATGAATTGAGTCATTTTAAAGTTGTTAAGTGTTAATTTTTGTCTGTTGAGTATTGTAGGTATGAATTTGTGTAAATGTCTTCCTTTAGTTGTGTTTTGTTCCATCGTTCGTCCCATTTTTGCATTATTTGTCTCGCAGTAGTGTTTTCATAGTCTGTGATGTAAGTTTAGAGTAAGATATAGCTAATGTCGTGTCTTTTGAAGCTGATTTTGCAAGTAAGTCAACTGTCTCGTTCCCTAATAGTCCAGAATGTCCTTTAATCCAGGTTATGGTAACTGTCACATTTTTCTGTTTGCACATAATAAGTAGTGGTGGCGCTAATAGCCACGATTTGTTGATGTGCCGTAAAAAAAGTAGTGTTCTAATGTGTTCAGCCTGTTCGTTATGATGACACCTTTTTGAACACTTAATTAGTTGCGACGACTTCCATTCTCGTTAAAAGCCTGGAGTTTGTTCGTACAGAACACGTTAGAACGTACCTATTTTAAGATGGTGAACCGTTTTTCACAATATATTTATATTTGTTAGAAGTTCAAATTATAATCAATACTCAACTTTTTTTACTACTCCTTTATATTGCTCTGCATGTTTCTCGTAGTTTTGACTTCTCTTCAGGAGCACTTCAAATAATATATCTTTACAACCTTCACCTTTCGTGCGTAAATGAAATGAAAAGTTTTATTCTTATTCCGGGACCCAAGTCCCATAGGAATAATTTTAAAATTACAAAATAATTGTGAATTTTACGTAAAAACTTAAAAACTAATAAATGCTATCAGTATCAGTATATAGTATACAGCTCAATATAGACTAGGGGTTGGGTAAAACTTGGAGGGATAGAAGGTGGTGGAAGAGTCGGGATTTAAAGGTTTGTAGGTTGGTAGAATGGCGGACAGACAGAGGTAAAGAATTCCATAGCGAGGTGGCACGGGTGACGAATGATTTTTCAAATATTGCTGTTCGGTGGAAAGGAATATAAAGATTGGGCATTACGGGAGTGAACCGAGGATTCAAATTTAAGAAGTTGAAAAATATAAGGAGGTCTACGGGATTGAATTACTTGGTAAAGGACTGAGCCGAGGAAGTACTGCCGACGATAAAGAGGGAATAGCCAATTTAGCTCCTGGTAGAAATGTGATATGTGGGAGTCTCTGGGGATCCCGAGGATAAAACGAATGAAACAGTTCATGAGGCGTTTGAGTTTTGCCTCGAGATCGCAAGAAAGTCCACCGTACACCAAACAACCATAGTCAAACTGGGGGAATAATAGGGAGGTTACGAGGAGTTGACGGGTCTTTGTTGGCAGGAGATGGCGGGAGAGGTTGAGCTGTCTCAGGATAAATATGGATCGACGGGAAATTTGGGAAATATGACTTTTCCGGGAAAGTTACTGATCAAATATGATCCCAAGATTTTTAACTGATTTACAATATTTTATAGGGGTGCCGTTAAGGTAAAGGGCTAGAAAAGGGAAAGTGGAACTTATGAGGGATTGGGAGTCTATAACAATGGCTTTGGATTTATCAGGATTCAGGTAAAGCTTATTAGCTGCGGCCCAAGCATTGATGTTATTAAGATCATCTTGCAGCTTGTCTACAGCATCTCGTAGCAAAGAGGGCTTAAAGGATAGGTAGATTTGGGTATCGTCAGCGTAAAGATGGAACTTGGAATGAACTATGGAAAGGGTTAAGATCTACTTGCAGCTTGTCTACAGCATCTCGTAGCAAAGAGGGCTTAAAGGATAGGTAGATTTGGGTATCGTCAGCGTAAAGATGGAATGTGGAATGAACTATGGAAAGGGTTAAGATCTACTTGCAGATTGTCTACAGCATCTCGTAGCAAAGAGGGCTTAAAGGATAGGTAGATTTGGGTATCGTCAGCGTAAAGATGGAACTTGGAATGAACTATGGAAAGGGTTAAGATCTACTTTCAGCTTGTCTACAGCATCTCGTAGCAAAGAGGGCTTAAAGGATAGGTAGATTTGGGTATCGTCAGCGTAAAGATGGAACTTGGAATGAACTATGGAAAGGGTTAAGATCTACTTGCAGCTTGTCTACAGCATCTCGTAGCAAAGAGGGCTTAAAGGATAGGTAGATTTGGGTATCGTCAGCGTAAAGATGGAATGTGGAATGAACTATGGAAAGGGTTAAGATCTACTTGCAGCTTGTCTACAGCATCTCGTAGCAAAGAGGGCTTAAAGGATAGGTAGATTTGGGTATCGTCAGCGTAAAGATGGAACTTGGAATGAACTATGGAAAGGGTTAAGATCATCTTGCAGATTGTCTACAGCATCTCGTAGCAAAGAGGGCTTAAAGGATAGGTAGATTTGGGTATCGTCAGCGTAAAGATGGAACTTGGAATGAACTATGGAAAGGGTTAAGATCTACTTGCAGCTTGTCTACAGCATCTCGTAGCAAAGAGGGCTTAAAGGATAGGTAGATTTGGGTATCGTCAGCGTAAAGATGGAATGTGGAATGAACTATGGAAAGGGTTAAGATCTGCTTGCAGATTGTCTACAGCATCTCGTAGCAAAGAGGGCTTAAAGGATAGGTAGATTTGGGTATCGTCAGCGTAAAGATGGAACTTGGAATGAACTATGGAAAGGGTTAAGATCTACTTGCAGCTTGTCTACAGCATCTCGTAGCAAAGAGGGCTTAAAGGATAGGTAGATTTGGGTATCGTCAGCGTAAAGATGGAACTTGGAATGAACTATGGAAAGGGTTAAGATCTTGCAGCTTGTCTACAGCATCTCGTAGCAAAGAGGGCTTAAAGGATAGGTAGATTTGGGTATCGTCAGCGTAAAGATGGAACTTGGAATGAACTATGGAAAGAGGAAGATCATCGATGTAAACAGAAAATAGAGTTGGGGATAACGAGGAGCCCTGGGGTACACCACGGGAAAGAGGAAGAGGACTAGAAGGATTGATGTCAGGGATGACCACGTATTGGGATCGATTGGATAGAAAGGATTGGAACCAGCTAATGGCACTGTTGGAAAAGGACTTGCGAAGGGCCAAGTCTAGACAGAACATAAAGGAAAATAAAGGAGTACTGTAGAAAGTTGTGTATTGATTGAAATATGGCCTTCTGATACATATAAATATATCTATGGTTCCATGGTTGTTTACTATTATGCTGCATAGTTATTATTGAAGGGCTCGGGGCCAAATAGTGCCAAGCAACTTTTTAAACAACACTGAACTGTAGCTGCTATATGTTGGATATTATGTAGGACTATCAGTTGAAATGGTTAGGGGCAACAAGATTAAGTAGCATACAGAGCTTGTAGTCATATTTTAGTAGCAGTTACATCATAGACTGATAGTCCCACATAATATCCAACAGGAAACTGACAGAATTCTAATCCGAAATTACTCCATTTAAACACAGATGTCTCTGATTCAGAGGGGCCTGGGCTAATGAACTGTAGCTGCTATATGTTGGATATTATGTGGGACTATCAGTTGAAATGGTTAGGGGCAACAAGATTAAGTAGCATACAGAGCTTCTAGTCATATTTTAGTAGCATTTACATCATAGACTGATAGTTCAACATACAGTAGCTACAGTTAAGTTTTGTTAAAGGTGTTGCTTGGCACTATTTTGCTGAGCAAAATAGAAAATATGTATAATCCTTTAACATAAAGAATGAATAACTAACCTAACAACAGATAAAATGTTAACACTAAATGGCGGGGTAAAAAGTTCTAGACCAATTTGCTTTTATTCCTTTTAACGCGAGACTTGTTAGTTGTTTAAACGTATATTCTAAAGTTGTGGGAATTGTTGGATGGTTGAAGATCACAATGATACACAAGTCCAGGAGAAAGGTTGACTCTGTACCAGAAAACCTTTGCCAATAAAATGTTTTGGCCTTTTATTTCCCTTTTCTAACTCCTAAGGATTTGGGGAAAAACAAACAAGGCATACTTTTAAAGCAATTAGATACTAGAGTTTGGAAGATGTCTTTGGTGAGTGCATTTTTATCGTTTTAGGATTACGTTATTATGCAAGGAACAGAGGATTTGTTATGATTATATGGTGTTTGAAACGTAATGGTTTAACGCTGATAGAGTAGGAAGCCATTTCTATCATATTGTAATCACTAATCACTAATCACTGCACCGGATGTACATGATCATCAGTGGGAGAACTGAAATCCTGTGATTACCATTAGTGACGCATTGGAAGATGTGTTTAGTTTTTCCCTAGGGAGTATAACCAGATCCGGGAATCATCCAGGTTCTTCACCAGCTATTTGATATTCACCAGGAAGTGCTTTATGCTATCACAATTATCCCGAATCAACACTGCATTGTTAGTCCACCATGGAACACTCCAAACTTGTGATGAACAGAGACGTTGGTTCTATCAGCTTCCCTACTTGATGCTTTACCTCCGGGATCAGCCTGCCGCTTGTCATCATCATATGGTTCTTCTTGTATTCTGACACCCAGACTCTAATACCAGCTATCTCATAATCTTGGAACGATTCACCGGAACTAATTCATCGTTGAAACTCACAAATCCAATCAGGGCATCGCCGGGCCTCTTTGGAATGTATTCCTCAGTAAAATCAGGGCATCGCTGGGCCTCTTTGGAATGTATTCCTCAGTAAAATCAGGGCATCGCTGGGCCTCTTTGGAATGTATTCCTCAGTAAAATCAGGGCATCGCTGGGCCCCTTTGGAATGTATTCTTCAGTAAAATCAGGGCATCGCTGGGCCTCTTTGGAATGTATTCCTCAGTAAAATCAGGGCATCGCTGGGCCCCTTTGGAATGTATTCCTCAGTAAAATCTACCAATTTCTCAGAGGAACATAATATTTTCTATTCGTTTGTACAATCTGTATTAGTTTTCACTAAGTCATATTAACAATAATTTTTGTTATAATTGTAATTTTTGTTGTTGTTTTTGTGTAATAATAATCTGTATACGTTTATATATGTATATTTTTGAATGAGCAAGAATGTATACCATGAATAATCATAGGAATCCTTAGGAATACGAAAATAAATTAATTTATGGCTCATGAATGAACACTCACAGTAGCATAATAAATGTTTTATATATATATACACACATTATTTTTTTTATGAATTGTTGACCTTTAAATGTTCAAGTATTTTTGATTCCTACTGTTTCGTAATATTATTTCACATTGTTTTGCTTCTAGGACCTCCGATTGTACATGTTTTTCAAATAATATCCAACAATGATTATAATTCAATGTACCAATATTGGAGGTATCTGCAAATGTTAAGTTATTCTCAACTGTTTCTTATAATGATTTGTCGCCATATTTGTTTTAGAATGACAACCATTGTAGACGTAAGTAACTTTACGAGTAGCTACAACAATAACAAAGCCACACAACCTCCCAGAGCGGGGGCGTATGCCTGACTGACCTAGTGCCACACTCTCTCGTGTATACACCCTCTCACCGCTAGGCAGAGCCACTGGTGTAGGCTTGTCTGGTGGTTGTTGGGTGGTTTTGGGGCAATCAACTTATTCATTGTTATTGCTCTGTTTATTTGTGCTATTAGTGTGAAATTTTTGTTGTTTGTTGTTTTTACACTCTCAGAAAACATTTACTTTTGCATTACCTATTTTCCACTGTATCGAAGAATATTGAAATAGCTGTTATTTACTTTTGCATTACCTATTTTCCACTGTATCGAAGAATATTGAAATAGCTGTTATTTACTTTTGCATTACCTATTTTCCACTGTATCGAAGAATATTGAAATAGCTGTTATTTACTTTTGCATTACCTATTTTCCACTGTATCGAAGAATTTGAAATAGCTGTTATTTACTTTATTCAATTTCATTGCCTAATATATATATATATATATATATATATATATATATATATAAATATCTACACGACTCATTGAGGGAGAGGAGAGGCTGAGGACCCCACTCGGGTCAGATCTATTTTTTTTAGCCATTTAATTTAAATAAATTTTTCTTTGTTAAAAACTAAAAATATTAGTCTTGAAAGTATATAGCCCCTTTATATTTACTAGCTAACTAAAGATTTGTATCCGCGCCCTGAAATAAGACGCTTACAGTTCATACAGTTTCAAATGAATTAAAGAACGTACATACCGAACTAAAAGATTATGTTCATTTTTCTATTTAAAATTATATAAACAATCTAAGTTGTTCATTTATTAAGTATATTCTATGATAATTTATGCATACAAATAATAAATTTAATTATAATACAAAATAAATGTGATAGAATGTAATCATTTTTTTTTTTAATATTTATAATTAATGATTAAAACACCAATAATTCGAATACTATTATTTTATTTTCTTAATAATTTTATGATATATTTTCTACATTGATCTACATTTATTGATGAATGACTTACTATTAAAATGAAAAGGTTTAAATACTGTCATCATATTCTGCTAAAATTATATTTTCATAATTAACCTTACAAAATTAATAATTAATTTAGTAATTGTTTTTTTTTTTTTTTTTTTTTTTTTTTTTTTTAATTTCCAAGGTAGTATTTTCTATACTTATATATAATATCTGATATGTGATTATTCTTTATTTTCGCTGGAATGTTTCACGGTTACTCTTATCGGAGTAATCGTATTCTCTCAAATAACACTTGAATTAACATAAACTATAAATTCTAGTTCTCTTTCTTCTTATTAGCAAGCCTATTTGCATTATGTACTTAATTCATTGTATGTCCTTTTTTATATGATATACATATTTTAAGTTAAGTTAAATCTGTATTACTTTTCCTTTCTAGCTATAACACACTCATCCTTCTCTATGTATAATGTTTTTCCTTACATTTCTTTTGTGTATGAATTACCATTAACTCATTCAGGCCTCATCATCTTTTTATAAAAAAATGTAGTTTTATTAAGATACCACGATCGAAACTTGACATCTAACATCTCATAGGCTATATATATATATGTATATTTTTAACATTGTAATTATTTATAATAAATATCCTCTCCAAAACTCATAAAGCGATAGTAACATGAATTCAGACAATGAAGTGAAAAACAATGTGTTAGCTTTCTTTAATTCAAAAAAACCAAAGGATTTTTTTCTTCTAAAATTCGGTTTCTAGGTGACAAAAAATTATACAACAAAATAGTAAATAAATTTTAGACTGAACGTGTTTCATTGATTTTATCCTCTACCCTTTATTACGCCATTAAAAACCTACATTATTTGTGGAATGGCCTGACATATACTTACAAATACACATATGGATGTATTAGAATAATATTTTATGGGTAAATATAGTAAGGGAAGGTTGTATCTAGGATAGATGAACACTTGAAATCATTTTTCATAACTATATTTATGAGTGTAACCACTTTGGCTACATTATGTTGAAATTCGCCAACATCCGGCAGTGAATACTTCCTACTTCCTGCTAAACTTCTTCAGCTACGATTGTCTTCCACAATTACAATATTCTGAAGGAGTCTATGAGCCAGGCAAAACACTAAAATTATTTAACTTTTCGACCGGAACCCCAAACCAAATTCTTTATTTGTTCATAATGCTCTTATTTCTTGCCCTCATGCAAAGGGAAATCGCTGAACGAAGTCCACAATTACAAAACGAGGTCTCTAGTAACCAAGTTTTGTCAAAATCAATGAAATATATTGACTTGAAGATAAGTAACAATAATATAGTAAAAAATAAAACAGTTAATGTATAATCCTCGCAAGGGAAAAAAAAGAAGTGTATTAATTAATACTATCAGATTATTGCACTTATAACCGGTTGTAGTAAAAACTGATTTTATTGAATTGATTTAGGCCTAAATAATGATCAAGCCACAAGAAATTAATCAATCAATAATCAATTTGATGGATTACGACTTATATTTAAAATAAATATAGACTGTCAACATTATCAATGGGATTACTTGTTTTTATATACATTCATTTTTTTTTAAAAAAAGAGTTTTTTTTACAATTCGTGGCTCAGGGTTCAATCTTTAGTACAGTAGTTTTCAAAACATCTAAAACAACTTACAACCCGATCATTAATTGATTTCATATATTTAATATACACTTATTTTTCTTTTATGACATCAAATTCTAGGCTGTTTACTTGTGGTTTACTCTCGCGGTCACCCATCCAACGAGGGTCCATGTCCGACGTTGATCTAGGTACTATATAGTTCAATATAGAATTTTTCACTCTTCTGTTTTAAATTTATTTATTATTATTTTTTTTTCATTTATTCATTCATTCATTAAATAACTGCTCGTCGTCATTTAAAATTTGAAGTATTCGAAATAAAATTCAATATTATGAAAAATAAATAAAAAGTATTTATACGTTATAATGTTCGAGATAGGAATATCAATAAAAAAATTACTATTCATTAATAGATATTTTATCAATTATGAGCTTGAGATATGATTAATTACCATTAGGCCATAAAGCGAAGGCTTTGCAAGTAATAAAACAGATGGTGGAGTTAAATGACAAGAGACTTTAATGGTGGGCAAGATACAAGTGGAGTTCAAATCTACCCTTTTATGGTGTTATACCTTGTTAACTAACATAGGGAAAAATATATTTACACGTACAAAATCCAGGTTAATTCCTATACTTAAGGATAATTAATGTTTGTTGTTATATACGCTCACATTTATTCTACGGCCCTATTAATAATTGGTCAAGAAGGAGAGGTAAAGAGTTAGAATAAAACAATATAATTGAAAATAGTGATTTTTATAGTTATTATTTTCATTTACATTTTTTCATGTCTATTTCAAAGAAACCTTAAACTCTCCTTCCTTGGAAATATTGACGTCAAACTTAAATTATATTATTTGTTCCAGCAAAAAAAAACAAAAAAAAAACAAAAAAAAAACATTCAAATAATAGAAATATAATTAATATTATAATTAATGGTTTAATAAAATTGAGCAAAATGTTTTTTTTTTATTAAAGTAACAATTATATTTCAACAATAAAAAATAAATAAAAAAATTACACAGGATTTAATATTAATTTCAGTTGAATTAATTACATATTTTGATTCCATTTTCAAAAAAAAAAAAAAAAATAATAAATAAAAAAAAATAAAAAATAAATAAAAAATAAAAAAAAAAATCCCGTAAGATCCGGCTTTAAGATTTAAATAAACAATAGGTTTCCTTTTTTTTATATAAATTTAAATTTTTTATTAATATTAGGGTTTATATTAATTAAGAAAGCAAATATCTCTAAAATATGAATTAAATTTATACAATAAATTGGGAGGAATTGAAGATGATATCGGATATAAAAATTTCTATACGTAAAGAGAATTCCGATATTTACGATATATTTCGAAACGAAAAGTCTAAACTATGGAAAGAGCAGAAGGGCACGACCAGCCCGAGTGGCAGTGGTAGACTAAGCCAACACCTGTAGATAGGGAGTGGAGGGGATGAGGAGTAGGAGAAGCTGTGTTCCTATTGGCTAGAAGGCACGTGGATCCCCACCTGCTGTCTACCGGTACAGCACCCGTTCTCAAGGAGTGGGGGTAGGGTATATATACTCCCACCGGCATCGGCCGACCTCAGATCAACAGTCCAATCGTGTCAGTTCACACGTGTTTCTATCTCGTCTCTAGCCTTATCTTACGAGATCGCCACGTATATATATAAGTGAATTATCGTAAGAGTGTATGTCGGACTAAGTGCCTTGTGTCATTACTGGATGTACTACTCCTGATCGGATTGTGATAAGAATGCACATCGTCAACGAAGAACCCACGATGCCTTCAGCTTTCGTCAAGAAAGGTGGAAACTACAGCCACTGTCCGCTCAAGAAACGACCAGTTTTCCTGTTTCTCAAGGAAGAGGATAACATCAGAGAAGGTTAGTACAATCTTTCAGTACAGTTTTCTTAGTCATTAATTTCTTAGTTCAGAAATTTATTTGCCAGCATTTTCATTTTCGAGTAACCATATGGTCTCTCCAGTCAATTCCCAATATGAATTTAATTTTAAATTTAACAAGATTTTTTTTTCTCTGTTATTTTTTACAAGTAAAGAATTTTTTAAAAAAAATATTTTAAATAGCACTTTTATACAAAAAATTAAAATATAATTTTACATCCAAAGAGCCAGCAATTTTGCACTTAAATTTCGGCTTAATTCTTATCGTTCTCTCAACATTTTCGGTATTCGTTCAAACGTTTTTTTTAAATAATAGTTGCCCGATTATTATGCTTAATTTTTAATAGTATAATGTTTGCTTTTAACGACACCTTAGGAACAATTTAAGTCTACATGGCTGTAATATTTCAAATTTTTGCATGTTTTTGTAATTATTTCACTCAAAAATCCCTGCATTAAATATACTGTTTAAAGGCATATTTAATTTGGGACGCACGCATTTTTTAATTATATTTGTATGTTAATAAATTTAATTGGTGTCATATAAATGAATGACATTTAATATGTAATAGTAATAATTTAAGCTCTTTAAACCTATTAATTATTCCCGCATTGTATAAGTTTACAAGACCGCTTAGCGTTTTCCCCAATTTTATTTTTAGCACTTGTTAAATGCTTTAAAACTGTTTTAAGTTCAGACTAAAACTATTTCATTATTTTAACATTTTTTTTTTCAATTATGCTACGTTAAGTTTTTATTAACGTGCTATTGTAAATTTTAAGGTTTTTTAATCTTAAATATTAATTATCTATAAGAACTGATGAACATTTGTATCTAAGTATTTGTTTTTTCTAATTGCAGATGGTAGTGACGATAACTCAGAACCCGAGAACTTGAGCACTAAACCCGAAGACTTGACCTGGAAGCCGAGTACCCCACCAATCGGCGTAGCGCTGATCACCAGCAAACCCCAGGAAGTTGCAGAAGTAGCCGAACACCGGCCTCTGGAACCCTTGAATCTCAACACCCCGGAGATCGCCTGGCCTAGACCTTGTTATCCACCTACCTACATACCGTATCCATACCAGTACTACTACGGCGAGAAGTGTAGTTCTCCACCTCAGCAGTATATGCCCGCCATACCACAACCCAGGCCGCTGTACATTCCATTCCCTTCAGAGTGCGGACTCTCGCCTACCTCTTCGACGAGTTCCATTGGTACCGGTGGAGTGTTCACACACACCCAACCACCCCCGACTCCTGAAGACCTGTCGTCACCGGGAAGCGTCGGGAGCAGCGGATCTTGGCCTTCGAGGAAACGCTGCAAGGAAACGTCTCCTAGATACCAGTGCAACTTCTGCAACAAGTCCTACTCCACTTACTCAGGTCTCTCCAAACACCAGCAGTTCCACTGTTCCGCCAACGAGGAGTCCGCCGCTAAGAAGACCTTCAGCTGTAAACACTGCGACAAGGTCTACGTGAGCTTGGGTGCCCTCAAGATGCACATCCGAACACACACCCTCCCTTGCAAGTGTAAGCTTTGCGGTAAAGCCTTCTCTAGACCTTGGCTTCTCCAGGGACACATCAGGACGCACACTGGTGAGAAACCCTTCACGTGTCAACACTGCAACAGAGCCTTCGCCGACAGATCCAACCTCAGAGCACACCTACAGACCCACTCGGAAGTGAAGAAGTACTCCTGTCCCACTTGCAGTAAGACCTTCTCGAGGATGTCCCTCCTCACCAAACATGCTGATGGTGGGTGTCCAGGGTCCCACCATGATGACCTCTTCAAACACGAGTACTCTCATGACATCTCTGTATAATATCCCATCCTTGTATATAGTATTTATTTATCTCTCTCCTAAGTCAATCTTGTACATAGTTTTATAGTTTAGTTTGTCCTTGTGCGACATTAAGTTCAGTCATATATATATATATATGTTATTTAATGTTTTCCACCGAATGGCTATTGTCATATTTCTAAATATTAGTGCCTTTGGAACAAAAAGACTGATTTTTTAACTAAATTATGTTACTTGCCATACTAAGTAAGTTCTTGTGGCTGTTCTTATTAAGTTAGTACAAAATATTAAAAACTGCCATTTATTTTCTTATTTATTTAATTATTTTATTGTTTGGTTTTGGAAATGAATGTGAAATCGGCTCATAAAATGTGCCCTTTCTGTTTGCACCAACATTGCCCATCGTCAAATGAACACAATTTTTTTTTTCTTTTTATTTTAAGATTTTTTTTTTTTTTTTTTTGTTAGCCATTCTTATTATGCTAGTCATCAATTTTGTTTTATATAAATATGAAAATATAAATATAGTATATTTTATTTATAAGGTCGTAAAATGACCATTGTACATAATAAACCTTTAAAGAGAACAATATATAATATTGTACATAATATATAAGTGCCTTAGAACGTACTGAAAATATTCCGTTCCTTAAAAAGAGAGTTCTATTATGATTCATATTATGAAGTTTATAGTTTTGTAATACACATTATTTTTTCCCATAATCTGCATTTATTTTTCAATTCCTTTTCTCCATATTTTCATAAATTTACTCACTGTTTTAAATAAAGCATTGAACAAATTTTGCTAAGCACAAGGAGGACTTTATTTTGGATAAAGTGATGCTTCGTTTGGTAAAAACAGACAGCGGTGTTTAATAAATAGGTGCAAGTGTTAAACCTCATCTGTTAAAATATCTCGTATTTTTATTAATTTTAACCTGCAATTATAAGTAAAACACATTTTCGGATAGTGTTATCTATAGGTTATCACCATTTTCAATCCAGGATATGGTGTGGGAATCTAACCCATGACTCATAGCAGTGAGTGCACGCGACATAACTCTTTATCAGCAACAAATTTAAATAAAAGTTATTCAAAAACATTGGTTGCTTAGCCATGAATAAGATATTTAATATAATAAAAATAAATTTTGAGTTATACAAAATAATTTATTAAATTCATTTTTTTTAAAAGAGATAGTATTTTGTTTTTAATAACCTCAAAAGAAAATATTGGGAAACTTATTTATACTAAAAAAGTTATTGTAGATTTCTTATTTAATTATATGTGCATATAAATGTACATAAAGAAATAATTGATTAAAAAAAATGAATTACTATAATTTAAATAGAGTTTCCTTGTTTAGAAAAATTGACATAATAGTAATAGAGAAAAAATCTACTTGGCAGTTTTTAATACAAAACACTATGTTGGCCCCCCGTGCCAAAATTGATTTGAGTAAATGTTGATATATTATTTCCTCCCTATCAGGAAGTTGTTTTCTTGAAATATTGGATTCCCCCTTACATCGAATTGTCCGTTTACCTCTCCCCCAGTTATGGAGGGGGTATGATGGGGTCTTATGACGTTTTAGAATTTATTCAAAACGAAAATAAATGAAATATACACGTACTATATATATATATATATATATATATATATATATATATATATATATATATATATATATATATACACACACACACACACACTTTTATATTAAATTGAAATGCATGTTAAGGAAAAGAAGTTATGAGTGAAGATGTTGGAGACTTGAACGGGCGGTCAAGAAGGAGAAAGCCCGGGGCTGCTTTTACATAAGCCCAGTACCTGTCTTCCACCCACTACATCCAGGAAATACTTTACAAAGCATTTCCTCAAAACTGTACCTTTTTTATATATATATATATATATATATATATATATATATATATATATATATGTTGTTTGTTTAAAAGAGGAAATTAGATCTCCATCATATATATATATATATATATATATATATATATATATATATATATATATATATATATATATGTATGCGGTAGATCATTGGCTTCCTAGATTACTAACTATCAAACAGAGCATCACGCATGCTCCCGGTTGTGAAGTATGATTAAGAATGGTACTACAGCTTGAGCAAGAAGCAGCCTTGGTTTGGTGAATCACCGAGAACAGGCTGGCGTAGGAGTAGGCCTTGGCAGTTAGGATCTATCTTAGAATTATCTGACCCGACGACACCCGACGGGGCGACACCCGATTCCTGTCCACTTTACAAATGGACTCGTGCAAATCGAAACTTTTAGTCGAGATTGTATCAGCTGTCTCACGTCGGGTCATTTACCCTCCATTGTATTGGAATCGGGAAGGAGTTGTTCTCTGTCGCCTTAGAATAGGTCATTCGTGGATCACTCAATCATACCTCATGGCGAATTTAAATGTACGTATATACCAATGCACGAAATATTTCATAGAACATGGAGATGCAAGGAACCGTGATTCACTAACTCACAAAACCTCTTTCCAACTTAAAATTAAAATAAATATTTTATTCACTTGAATATTACTTTTTTTTTCTTCTTTTTTTTTACGGCGCATTAACAAATCGTGGCTATTAGCGCCGTTGAATATTACTAAATGGATATTACAATCGCATTGAAATTTTAATTCAATATTTTTATTGAATACTCATATGGGTGAATTGAGGTTTTAACAAGAAAGATGAAATGGCGTAATAGAACAGGAAATATTTTCAAAAGAACTTAAAATAGCATAACAAAGTATGAAGGGGCATAATTATAATAAGTCTCATCGCATAGAATTTTAAAGTGTCAAGTGTGAGTGATATATATATATATATATATATATATATATATATATATATATATATATACTACTTAAAGACATTTAAAATCTCAAACCAATATCCGAAAAGAGATTAAACTATTTGATAAAACTGATCTGACATATTCACTATTGAATGAACCTCTCACTATAGAACACGTGAATAATGTTCTTATTAATGGGCATTTGTAAGCGAAAAATGTCGGACCACACTATCTTCCTAGTTTTTTGAATAATTATTTACCTGATAAATATGCGTTATCTGTCTTCTTGGGCATTTTGGTTACTATTTTGAATGAAAATACATGCCGCTTATCGTGAAATTCACTTGTTCTTATCATTTTTTTTATCAGCCCCTTGTGACCGTAATTCTGTCACCTCCTCCCAACGTCACTCACATGTTAAAATTCTATGCGATGAGACTTATTATAATTATGCCCCTTCATACTTTGTTATGCTATTTTAAGTTCTTTTGAAAATATTTCCTGTTCTATTACGCCATTTCATCTTTCTTGTTAAAACCTCAATTCACCCATATGAGTATTCAATAAAAATATTAAATTAAAATTTCAATGTGATTGTAATATCCATTTAGTAATATTCAAATGAATAAAATATTTATTTAAATTTTAACTTCCATTATAATTAACTTAGAATTTTGGGACGGGTTATCTATAGGTTTACGGTTTGTCTAGCCAGGACAGGGCTGGTGCCTTTTTTTCCAAAGAAACGCCACCACCCCTAGTGGGAATCGAACCTACGGAGTGTTAAGTGCTCACGGCCACCCGGAAAAAAATGAAATAAAATCCTAAGCTACATCTCCAACTAATGTGATTTCGATTAATTCTATATAATATGGTTTCTGTAATTATAATTCCTTCAATAAATAAGCGCATTTGTTGGATAATAAAGTGCCTAATCTCTACCCTTGAGGGACATTATGCTCAATTCCTTAATAATCCATGAAAACTGTTCGAAAAGGCGCTGAACATGGAACTTCATGACCTGAAGGTATGGTCTAAACCCCCGAAGCTCGTGCTGCTATCTTACGGCTCTTCTTTGAACTTACCTTCAATTAATCTGTTTAGACCATTAATCGACTTAACAAGTCAATTTTGTTTCGATTTTATATATATATATATATATATATATATATATATATATATATATATACTGAAAACATTCACATTTGCATAATTAATTTATTTATTGTAATTACAACTCTGGAATGATGCGATTCGCTCGTTTCATTATCACATATTCAAATAGACACACTCGCCTAAACATTTTTGATTTCTAATAATTCTTTTTTGATGTACAATGTAAAATGTATTTGAAATATGAGTGTATATACTTATACATAACTATAGGCAGATAATATCACACAGACGCACCATATTGTACAAATAAAGACAAACTAAAAATTAATTTTAGAATGTGGAAATGATTTCGATTTATGTTACACTGCAAGAAAAACGGATACACGTTTCGCAAAATCCTTCCAAGACAAAATTAAATTAAAAATTAATATTCGAATCAGCTATCCGTGTGAAATACATACAAACTATTATGAGTTTTGAGCTGCAGATGAGAATATATTTAATGAATTTAATGTTCCTTTATATATATTAGTAACAAATATATGTTTTCTTATTGACATTTATACCAGTACCAGGTCTGGAAACTCTAGTGTTAAACACGAAAAAAAAAAATTTTTTCATATTAACAAAATCTCAAGTGTTTTTCTTGTGTTGTCAAAAGGTCAATGAATGAAAATCAAATTAACATAATGGTGAATTTATTTACATTGGCTCTACATGTTTCGCGTCCTTAGGCGTCGCTTCAGGAGCCTCTAGGGAGGATCTAGTTTCTAGGCTCCAGAGGAGTGGTCCAAGGATGTGAAACATCAACAGGTAATTTCAATAAAGTTTACACAGACCTCCTTGTAGAGTTATTTGCTTTGTCTTCCACCTCCTGCCTGACGTATTTTAGTTCAGTTTTTTCACTTATTTATTTTTTTGTAATATATTCCTTAGTTTTAGTATAGTTTCCCCTCCTGTTAGGTATATTGTATACAGAGGACACATGGAGAGGGGCGCATGAGCAGCTGCGACTTCAGGTATTGTTCAGAAACAGGTACACACCTGCCTTAAGAGATTTTCCTGTTCCACTACCGGAATCCCTGTCCACTTCCTAGGGTATCAAGGGCAGGTGTTCGATACCTGATCTTATATTAGTAGGGATATCAATCCACTAATACTATCAAGGAACAGTAATCTTTCAGTTCTTCAAATAAAAACTAGGCAAATCAAATCCAAGGCCTAATGAGTAAAAGTCTGTAACGCAGGAAGTGAATTACTAAGTGGATTGGTTTTTTTTCCATTCGAATCCGCGCTTCAATCTCTAATTTGTTCTAAAAATAAACTAATACGGCCGATTTTGGCAGATTAGTAATTTGTGACCGATTTAGTTTATTTTTAAAACACATCTTTCTCTTTAGGTAAACACGTCACACAATGGCGCCAAACGACATATCGTGTTTCAATAAAGTCCGTCACGCAGGAGCTGCATAACTAAGCACTTTCCTCAGAATTTGGGTAGTGTAGACTGCTTTCCAGAACAATTTGCTTAAAATATCCTACATAAATGAAATTAAAACATGAATAGTTCTCTTTTAAATTTGTAATGAGTAACTGATCAATTATTAATTTGCTTCCAGAGTTATGTTTACACATGGTACCTACTACACTACGTAATAAATACAAAAAAACTCATATTATCGTATTTTGATCTAACGCAGGAACAGGATACAGTCACTCTAGTGGTAGAAAGCGCTCCTTGCGGCGGCTTTGTGAACCTACGTTTGGCGGGCTTTTCTATTGAAATATATTACAAATTAAACCCCCGCTTTACGATTGACCGATTCAGCTCATTTTTGCAACACTTCTTTCTCATGAGTTACCCACGACGTATACCGCGTTTCGTTACAATACAGCAGAAATTACGACCGGTATGAGTATATTAGGAATTTGGGTCCGGAGTAAACCCCCCCTTCTAATGAACCGATTTAGTTGATTTTTACAACACATATTTAACTGTATATTACCACTACGAATACCGAGTTTCGTCGAAATATACCAAAAATCACGTCTGGTAGTGGCGAATTGGTATTGTGGGTCCGGAGTAAACCCCCCCTCCTAATGAACCGATTTAGTTTATTTTTACAACACATATTCACCTGTGGATTAGCACTACGAATACCGAGTTTCGTCGAAATATACCAAAAATCACGGCTGGCAGTGGCGAATTGGTATTGTGGGTCCAGAGTAAACCCCCCCTTCTAACGAACCGATTTAGTTCATTTTTATATCTCACTTTTCTGTCTATATTAACACTACGAATACCAAGTTTCGTTGAAATATAACAAATATTACGGCTGACATAGTCAAATTAGTGTTTTGGGTTCGGGGTAAACCCCCCCTTCCGGTGGACCGACTTAGGTGGTTAACGAACTCGTTCAATCGTTTGCTAATTGAATGCTATATACCAAGTTTCGTGACGAAAAAACAAAAACTCTGGCCGCTATCGTGTTAACAGACATATATATATATATATATATATATATATATATATATATATATAGATATATATAAATTTTAACGGGGGTCATTTTCGGTGTCTACTAGGTAGGATCGATAAAGATTTGAAGACATTTTTCAAAAATTCCGTCATGAGTCCAACCTCAATAGCTACTTTCCTTCGGAGGAAAGTGCTAAAAGGATACAGCTTTTAAATCTTAACCGATTTAAATGCATCTTTATATATATATATATATATATATATATATATATATATATATGAAAGGTAATAAACTTTAGGACAACTTTGCATAGCCAGATTACTGTTTTTTATTTCCATTGTTTATTAAATTACGTGTAAATAATTCCTTTTACTATTGAACATAAAATAACATTCCATTTTTCTTCTAACTTAATATCAGGACTGATATGGTTGATATTAAACATTCAAACCTGATTAGACCTGGAAAAAATCAGACTGACATATCTTCAAAACGTTAATTTATCTAATTCAACAATGAGATTGATTGAGATAATATGAGTTTTGAAAAAAAAAGGGTTTATCCGTGGCTAATGCCGAAGAATATTCTTCACTGCCCCTTGGATGTCGGCGTAAAAAACAATGGTTGTCAATTAAATATTAAAATCTAAGGAAAATATAACTTATCTTTCTGAAGACTATTTTTAGCTTCCGTTTCTATGAGTTTCCTTGTTTGAAAATGATTTGTTGGTAATACCGTAAGATATTCTGTAATCTCACTCTCGGGAAATACTTTCCGAATGGAGGATTTTCCCGTTTGCAGAGAAATTGATTTAGATTCAAGTTAGTGTTCAATCTAAATCAATTAGATCAAATAGATTAGAGTTGCTTTATTAGTTCAATCCGTTTCCAAGTTCCCCTTAGGGTTTTCCGTTCTACTTCTCTGCGGAAGTGCTTGAGAATTTCCTAATAACCCTGGCATTGATTGAGCATTGATACTTGGGACATTACCATCCTCATGGCTATTTATCAACAAGGAAGAAGGACAAATTCCCCCAAGATGTGGTCTACAGAATACTTAGGGGTATTCCCCCCGAAACTTAGATCCTAAGGAAGTAAAACTGTTTAGTTTCGTTAAAATCTAAAAAAAATTGTTATGCAGTCAGGAATGAATTGAAATTTTATTTACATAAATTTTAACGTCCATTATAATTAACTTCGAATTTTAGGACGCGTTATCTATAGGTTACCACCCTTTACTAGTCAGGATAGGGCTGATGCCTTTTCTTTTTACCAGAGAAAAAAGTGGGAGAGAACCCTAGTGGGAACCAGAGAGCCCTAGTGGGAATCGAACCCTCGACCCTTGGCACGGAGAGTTAAGTGCTCACGCCTTAACGCTCACGGCCACCGGGCCTGCATGCAATTTTATGCTGTAACTCCATCGATAACCAACTGTAGATTATAGCTAAGTAGATGATCATCAGACGCGACCCGTTTAGTGGAAACTTCTATTTGGCTGCATCTAGTTTTTAGCCATCAGAAGATGCGAAACATGTAGAGCCAATTTTAATAAATTGAGTATTATTTTAATTTGGACTTTTATGAATTTCTGCCAACATAAGAGAACAATGTGAAATCATTGGAGTGTCTTCAAATTCTAAAATAATTTGGGCAATGTAGTGTTCCCCCAATATAGCGTAATTCCATATTGGTGAAATGTTCCATAAATCGCTGACGGTTATATGAGTAGACCAACCAACTGGCTAGGGGGTCTCTTTTTTTACATGTTTAGGGAGCAATATGGGCGTTTATAAGGGGGCTGCAGCCCTTCCCCCGAAATTTTGATTTGATCGGTAAAAATTTCATAAAACCCTAAAAATAAATTAAATAAGATCCTGATGATCCTCATTAGTTGCTAACAATATATGCCTAGTTTTATTCCCCAAAAATTACGGCCTGTACGGTGATAATGTCATTTGGTTAAGGAGGTAACCACTACTCTTAATAAACCTGTTTTACTTATATAAAAAGTACCTTTCTCTCATTGCTTAACGTTAGTTCCCATAATCTTAATTGACTGATTTTTTAGTTAGAAAATGTGAAAATATGATAAATACGGTCACGTTAATCTTATTCTTATCTTATCTTAAAATTTAAAAAATAACAAAAAATATAAAACTATATAATTTTTTTTTTTTTTTCTTTTGACTGTCCAAAAGCAAAGTAATGATAAACGTTTTTTCACCCTGGAAAGTGATCATTTTCACATTCCATACTTTGGATTTGTATCGACGATATTACGTGCGTGACGAGATGGCATTAATGGAAATTAATAAATAAATAAAAAAAAAAAAAAAAAACAGACAACCCGTAATAAGCTGTGGGATGTAGCGACTGTCGACTTTGAGCAGTTAGGATGTGTTTGAAGGTAATAGTCGCGTTACAGTGCCGACTCTACCCTGTCTCCTTATGAAGTGTGAGTGAGACAGTCGTGAATGGCCTATCCTTAGCCGGCATAGGACAACCCGCAATAAGCTGTGGGATGTAGCGACTGTCGACTTTGAGCAGTTAGGATGTGTTTGAAGGTAATCGTCGCGTTACAATACCGACTCCCAGTCTCGTAATGAAGTGTGAGGTAGTCAGTCGTGAATGGCCTATCCTTAGCCGGCATAGGACAACCCGTAATAAGCTGTGGGATGTAGCGACTGTCGTCTTTGATCAGTTAGGATGTGTTTGAAGGTAATAGTCGTGTTACAATACCGACTCTACCCTGTCTCCTTATGAAGTGTGAGTGAGTCAGTCGTGAATGGCCTATCCTTAGCCGCCGTAGGACAACCCGTAATAAGCTGTGGGATGTAGCGACTGTCGTCTTTGATCAGTTAGGATGTGTTTGAAGGTAATAGTCGCGTTACAATACCGACTCTACCCTGTCTCCTTATGAAGTGTGAGTGAGTCAGTCGTGAATGGCCGGCACCGGACAACCCCTAATTTATATTAAGGACAAATTAATAATTTCGGTCCAGAGTAAGCCACATCTCCGTGAACACAGATTTTGATCAATCGTTTATTGTGGAAATCATATATTTTTGCAATGTATGAATACATATTGTTTAACTGTTCGGAATATATAATATACAGGTTCCAATATGGTTCATTTTTTGTTGTACCAACGATGATTTCAGGATAGTTTTGGAAATCTTTTCTACGCAACCTCAAAACCTACATTCCTCCGTAATGTACTAAAAAGTACGGAATACAAATGTACCTATTGCTCCAAAATCGATCGTACAACTGAAATAATTGTTCCTTATCGCCCCTGGGAAACTGTCAGCAACCCACTCCTACAGATAGCGATCAGATAAACTGCCAGATTATGCTTAGATTTTCACAATAATTCCTAAAAGGAAGTGGTCCACATTCCTAACAGCTGATTTCGAATAACCCGCCAAAATCCATGTATATTTAGCGCGGGAACTCCAGCTGTTACAAGGGTTTTCAATTACCGGCAAGAAGGAAGGCCTTGCGTTGCCTGACCTACAAGCCTCAGTATAATTATCTTGTAACGAGTGGGTGTCGACAACTAGCTGCTTCACCGTCTACTGATTGCTTAGGGTTTAAGGTTCGATTCTAGTCGGTATCTTAGATCTTTTTGTTTGGATCGACGCTCTCAAAATATTTATAATGCTTGAAATAAATTATAAGAAGAACAAGTCGTTCGATAGCCAGAACCGGGAAGATTATTATTGCAAGATATTCGAAAATTTTACTTTTCAGAAACCATAGATTCTGAAATAACTGCTGCTTAAAAATGTATACACATAAACATTTTTAAGCAGCAGTTATTTTCAGGATCTATGGTTTCTGAAACGTAAAATTATAATTATAATTATAAGTGATTATAATTTAATTATAATTATAATTAATTATAATTAGCGGAGTTTGGTAACAACCACTTCGTTAAGGAGGAAAATCCGTTAACATGTTTTTTGCGTTACTAGTCTTCCAGGTTAACGTTTCATAAGTAATGGGACGTCTGGGATCTACTGAAATCACATATTTATTTGAAAGAAGTGGATTTAGCCTTGGATTTTCGAATATATTCTTATATATCGTTGTTTATGTAAGGTATGTGTTTGAAATATTCTTGAAGTTCCTACAAAAATAGTTCTTATGCGATTTTTGACATGCCAATGTCAGTCTGAAATATCGGTGCTAAAGGACTAATACTATCTTTTAATTCTCTTTTATTGACCTTCCGCCTGAAAAATAGTGGATTAAAATTATTTTAGAATAAGAAGGTTAATTCGAAAATGGTAAACAATTATTTATTTTATATTTAAAAAATCCGTCTAAAATATATCATAAAATCCTTATAATTCAATGAATGAGAAAAATGCAACGTACTTTACTACCAAATATTATTACTCGGAAAATCGTATTTCTTACAGTTTCAGTGAATAATTTCTCATTCATTTGCATAGGTTACCACTTTCTTCGAGTAAGGATATGACTTCCGTTTTTTTTTAAAAAAAAACAAAACAAAAAACTACTCATCAGAATTGAACCTAAGCCTCTAGGTTTTTATAATAATTTAAAAAAAAAATATTAACTACCTTAAATAAAATAAAATCTTACAGTGATCTGATTCTTGATAAGGCAATATAAGAACATGTTGATCATATATGTAGTATATTTGTGGTCGGCTTATGTAGCCTTGAACCGGTACCCAATATAGGCAGTGTGGGCCTAGAGGCAATATGGATCTTCGATTCCGAAACCTGATAATAACCCCCAATATAGGCAGTGTGGGCCTAGAGGCAATATGGATCTTCGATTCCGAAACCTGATAATATCCCCCAATATATGATACAGTTCTGTGCCATTTGTGGCTCGCCAAGAATCTATATAGAATTATAAATTATATCTTCCACAATTACGACGGAAGATAATCCCCACCCCTTCGTTGTGGTGCGTTTCGATCGGATTAGCTTGTAGAAAAAGTAAGAAACCAACAGAAATCAAGAGCAGCGTTCCTAAGCAAACCAACCCACGCTACTAAGTGCACTGCCTGGAAAAATGGGGCTGAAAAAACAAAACTTTCCGTTCGCTCTCTTGATAGAATTTATTGTGGTGCGTCTTGTCGCAGACTTGCAAACAATCTTTCCAAATGAATTCTACAATTCTTTCTGGAGATTTTATTGGATTCCAAGTGTTCCTCTATGCTTATGTCCACTTTACTCCCATTCCGAGAAATTACTCTTTCCAATTTATTTACTCAAACAAGGTTAATGTATTCAGGTTTTTCTTCGGGTGGGTCCGAATGTATTCAGGTTTTTTGCTTTGTTATTTAAAAGTTTCTTTTATGTATATTTCGTTTTTATATCAATATCATTTGACTGTTTGCGTAAACATTTATTTTTATTGCAGCTTAAGAGGTTTTTTTTCGCATTTAAAGGTTGTTTATGACATGCTTTAAAATTCTATGCAATATTCATAATAGGCCTGTTACGATGAGAAAATTGAAAATATTCTAAGGACTATCTTAAAATTAGAGATTCCATCTTATATCATAATCCTTGTTGTATTATTGTTATTTAGTTAGTTTCTATACCCGGTAATTATTTCTTAGTTTTTAGTGTTTGTATCTAACTGTTTGCATATTAATTTGTTCTACGATGTTCTTGCAAATGTATAGTTTTAGATATTCTGTTAGGTACAACCCCCCCCCCCTTTCCCCGAAATTTGATTTGATTGTAAAGATGTGTCTTAAATCCCTTAAAAATAAATTAAGTAACATCACTTAGTTGATAAAAAAAATATTATTTCAGTTGTAATGACGTTTTAGTTCGCTAAAACTATTCCAAGATCTAAATTGTTAGTGTTCCAAACCCCGGAAATGGTACCGCACCCCCCCCCCCCCCCCCCCAAAATCATTTCCTATATACGCCCATAGTCCTAGATACTGGAAAGAAAAAACATTAATATGGTTTGAGTATCACAGCCTTAGATGTTGTATAAAGCCTGCTGTAAGTTCATCTCTTTGAGTCGAATAGCAAGTAGGGATGTCTGCTGTAAGTTCATCTCTTTGAGTCGAATAGCAAGTAGGGATGTCTGCTGTAAGTTCATCTCTTTGAGTCGAATAGCAAGTAGGGATGTCTGCTGTAACTTCATCTCTTTGAGTCGAATAGCAAGTAGGGATGTCTGCTGTAAGTTCATCTCTTTGAGTCGAATAGCAAGTAGGGATGTCTGCTGTAACTTCATCTCTTTGAGTCGAATAGCAAGTAGGGATGTCTGCTGTAACTTCATCTCTTTGAGTCGAATAGCAAGTAGGGATGTCTGCTGTAACTTCATCTCTTTGAGTCGAATAGCAAGTATGGATGTCTGCTGTAAGTTCATCTCTTTGAGTCGAATAGCAAGTAGGGATGTCTGCTGTAAGTTCATCTCTTTGAGTCGAATAGCAAGTACGGATTTTGACAGTTTCACTTTATCAAAGGTTTTTTGTCTCGGTAACCAAAAATTTATTTTCTCTCGTATGTCAGTCCTGAACCTTGGCATGGCAGAAATATTGGGCTTCGTTATGATATTTGTATTTCAAATCAAAACGATTTGCCAGGAATTCACCGAGTCTTAAAATGAGTCTGATTTGTTAACTCGATTTTAATTACCGATGAAGTTTCCAGTTTCCTGAACGCCACTTTATGGCGAAAGTATGAATCGTAGATTTCGAGCGATGAACGAATTCCTTAACAAGGAAATAATCACGGATAAACTCGGAAACGGCGTTAAACCGAAAATAAATACCACTTTGGTTTAGGTGAGTAAGGAACCTATTTCCGGATGGTAGGACGAAGCCCTGGCATTTGTCACACGACCTAGACTCGGAACTCGCATCGAACACCTTGATCCTTCCAAGGTGCGGTATTTTCACCAAGTCATCCTTTCAATAAAACTAATGTTCCAGTTCTCTTGTTGATTTCTACAATAGCCTTGGATATTTCGGGCGAGATTCCATTCTGCTGGCCGTGTTGGTAAATTCTCGGCGAGAAATGATTCATTCCTGTTTTCTCTTCATCCTTTTTACGAATTAATATGAAAAAAGGATTTGAAATATTTAATGTAAAGACGCTGAATGCAGTCTATCAGAACGGTTAATACGAGCGTTTCTTGTTGGTGGTACACGAAAATTACCAATAACCTTGGAAATAAATAGAATTAAATAAATCATAAAAATAGTATAGAAACATTTTTTCCATGTATTCATTATAAATATGAGAAAGATCGTGAGATTATCACGATGCCAGGGGTCTCCTGGTGGTAGAGTGGCTAGCACGCTGGATTCTCATGCTGAAGATGCAGGTTCGAGGTACGTCTGCAGGATTCTCAGTTGCAGGATTATATTATCACTGAAAGCCAAGGCCCATCTTGGGTATGGATGTCTTAACTTGGGCTCTGCCAATTTTACCGATAACACAGGCACACCCAAAAAAAGTAGTAATTTCCTAAGACACCATACAAAAATTCTTAGAGCTTCCATGCTTTTAAGGGTCGCTGAATTCGAATCCGAGGTCTGTTTCACCCCATCAGCGGAAAACAAGTTCATTTCAAGGAGAAATTTGTCTATTTTACAAAAAAAAACAAAAAAAAAAACTTTTTTCTGTAGATTCATTTCTTGCAAAATAAAAATATTTGTCATTGAAATGACTTTGATTTTGTCTCGATGGGGTGAAACGGATCTCGGATTCGAATTCAGCAACCCTCAAAACCCTGGAAGCTCTAGTTATTTCTTCTTAAACGACTTCATTCGAAATTTTACCTTCAAATGTTCTTAATCTAGGCGTGATGGGGTGAAACGGACTCCGGATTCGGATTCAGCTTGTCAAAATACATAAGAATATATAATTAATCATATAATATAAATATGTGGTGTCTTTGGAAAATACCAATTTTTTTTATTTTCTGTGCCTGTGTAATTAATGCAATCACCTTATTGCATTAATACAATTAAAGTGAAGTTCGGTTCATTTACTCGGGTATTGTCATTAACTATAATAAATATCTCATTTTTCCAGATAAAATCTTTTTTTAATCGCCTTGATAAATAAAATAAAATATATAGTATAATATATTATCATATAATATATATTTTACGAATTCGGACATTAAGCTATTAATGACTTCATTAGTAAATTCCTAAAATACGTAAATGCCCAGTTTCGAAACAATACCTTTATGAAATGATCCAGCCTAACGTTCTCTCCCCGTACCATAACGTGGACATAAGGTTTCCTGCACGAATCACCTGGATGTCTGTGATGGGTGTTATTGACCTAGAATATTAAACACCGCTTAGCTCTACAGGTGATCTCTGATGCAATAGTGACAGCTAGCTCTTCCCTGAACCTAGTTCTCTCCCCGTACCATAACGTGGACATGAGGTTTCCTGCAAGAATCACCTGGATGTCTGTGATGGGTATTATTGACCTAGAATATTAAACACCGCTTAGTTCTACAGGTGATCTCTGATGCAATAGTCACAGCTAGCTATTCTCTGAACCTAGTTCTCTCCCCGTACCATAACGTGACGTGTCCTGCAAGAATCACCTGGATGTCTGTGATGGGTGTTATTGACCTAGAATATTAAACACCGCTTAGCTCTACAGGTGATCTCTGATGCAATAGTCACAGCTAGCTCTTCCCTGAACCTAGTTCTCTCCCCGTACCATAACGTGGACATGAGGTTTCCTGCAAGAATCACCTGGATGTCTGTGATGGGTGTTATTGACCTAGAATATTAAACACCGCTTAGTTCTACAGGTGATCTCTGATGCAATAGTCACAGCTAGCTATTCTCTGAACCTAGTTCTCTCCCCGTACCATAACGTGACGTGTCCTGCAAGAATCACCTGGATGTCTGTGATGGGTGTTATTGACCTAGAATATTAAACACCGCTTAGGTCTACAGGTGATCCCTGATGCAATAGTGACAGCTAGCTATTCCCAGAACCTAGTTCTCTCCCCTTACCATAACGTGACGTGTCCTGCAAGAATCACCTGGATGTCTGTGATGGGTGTTATTGACCTAGAATATTAAACACCGCTTAGCTCTACAGGTGATCTCTGATGCAATAGTCACAGCTAGCTATTCTCTGAACCTAGTTCTCTCCCCGTACCATAACGTGACGTGTCCTGCAGGAATCACCTGGATGTCTGTGATGGGTGTTATTGACCTAGAATATTAAACACCGCTTAGCTCTACAGGCGATCTCTGATGCAATAGTGACAGCTAGCTATTCCCTGAACCTAGTTCTCTCCCCGTATCATAACGTGACGTGTCCTGCAAGAATCACCTGGATGTCTGTGATGGGTGTTATTGACTTAGAATATTAAACACCGCTTAGCTCTACAGGTGATCTCTGATGCAATAGTGACAGCTAGCTATTCCCTGAACCTAGTTCTCTCCCCGTACCATAACGTGACGTGTCCTGCAAGAATCACCTGGATGTCTGTGATGGGTGTTATTGACCTAGAATATTAAACACCGCTTAGCTCTACAGGTGATCTCTGATGCCATAGTGACAGCTAGCTATTCCCTGAACCTAGTTCTCTCCCCGTATCATAACGTGACGTGTCCTGCAAGAATCACCTGGATGTCTGTGATGGGTGTTATTGACCTAGAATATTAAACACCGCTTAGCTCGACACGTGATCTCTGATGCAATAGTGAGAGCTAGCTATTCCCTGAACCTAGTTCTGACTAACACCTGTAGAATTAGACGAAAGGGGATAGTCAAGGGGTAATAACAAAGGCAGCTGTCGTAGATTCGTTATTCCGGTAAAGTGTCTCGAGGATGAAAACTGTTCAAAAACATATATAGATATACATTGGAATGTATTCTTTATTGGACTGGGATGGGTCTAGTGAATAGCACGCTGGATTCTAACGCATGGGAAGTGGGTTCGAGTCTCACTTATGAACGGTTGCATTTCTTGAACAATGTGCTTGCTCGAAGAAATTTAAACAGAATAAATACATTTCTATGGATTGGAGAAATATAATTGGGAATAAATGGCTATAAGATACAGTAGTCTCTCCCTTATCCGGCGTTCTCTTATCCGTCGCTCTCTCCAATCCTGCAGTCTCCGAGAGGAATGAGTGACGAATCTCGGAACTGGCTGGGGCTAGACCTGCTCGAGGGTTCCTAGAAAACCTTCCCTTTCTAGCTAGCCTAACATTTGTTCCGTGGTATTTCATTGAATGTAAGTCATAGAAGGCATATGTGTTTCCTTTTAGAGACAGCAACTGGTGTTTCTAACGAGTAAATAAATGTTTCTACTAAAGCCTCTGTTGATGGAATGCCTAATTTTAGCCAGCCTAGTTCGAACATTCTTCGTGAGTGGAGTGCAGGTTTTAAAGGTAATTATAATAATATGTACCATTTTAAATATGCAATATTAAAAATGAAACATATTGTTATATACTGAAATAATCAGGGTTTCTCTAATCCGACTGTTCCCGGTCCCGGTGACGCCGGATTAGGGAGAGTCTACACATTTTAAGTAAGATAGATTTATAGTTATTTTCGTGATAAATGTTTTCTGATACGTGAAATATACTAGTCTATACTTGCGGATTGCGACTTCAGATCTACTTCATATGCAGTTTTCCTTCCTATGCAGGGCGGGAAAAACGACTAATAAGACCTGTTTGATGAAAAGAACGGACGGGATGATTAAAAGAATATTTTATTGGGCGTTTGTTTGTTTGTTTGAACAATTTGGGGAAAAACCTTGCGCTTGTTGGGTTGATGTATGCTTTGCTTAAGTATTCGTGTCTGGATATTTGTTGGGTTGATGTATGCTTTGCTTAAGTATTCGTGTCTGGATATTTGTTGGGTTGATGTATGCTTTGCTTAAGTATTCGTGTCTGGATATTTGTTGGGTTGATGTATGCTTTGCTTAAGTATTCGTGTCTGGATATTTGTTGGGTTGATGTATGCTTTGCTTAAGTATTCGTGTCTGGATATTTGTTGGGTTGATGTATGCTTTGCTTAAGTATTCGTGTCTGGATGTTTGTTGGGTTGATGAATGCTTTGCTTAAGTATTCGTGTCTGGATGTTTGTTGGGTTGATGTATGCTTTGCTTAAGTATTCGTGTCTGGATATTTGTTGGGTTGATATATGCTTTGCTTAAGTATTCGTGTCTGGATGTTTGTTGGGTTGATGTATGCTTTGCTTAAGTATTCGTGTCTGGATATTTGTTGGGTTGATGTATGCTTTGCTTAAGTATTCGTGTCTGGATTTTTTTTTTTTTTATTTGACGTAGTTCCCGTTTCGAGATAGTCATTTTGATTGTCAGTCAATTTGTATCCCTCCATAGGAAGAAAATCCTTTCTTGACGTGGACCTGATGACGCAATCTACAAGTGTCGACTAATGTAAACTAGTGGAATTTGAAGATCTAACTAAATGACCGACAATATCTTATAGAGGAATCTCAGTCGGAGAAAGAAGGCTTGAATTCGAAAGTGTTGGTTTCCTTCCATTGAACGGTGGTTTCTTCTATGTTTTACATATATATTGATTTTTGTGATTGCATTAGTTAAAGTGAAAGAATGTTTTTGGTAAAGCATTGTAAGGAAATGAGAAGCTTGTTAGTAATGGGGATTTCCTTTACTTACGTTAGAATGTGCAACTATCTGCTTTCTGTGCATTGTAGCGCCTAAAAGCACGTTCATCTTTAGAAATGCCTTTTGACTACCTGTATAAATATTTCGGAAAATACCAAACCATATATTAACTGTTTCTATTCCAATCTTTCCAAATAGCACTAGGGATAAAATCGGAAACGTGCCAAGATGGCGGAGTTTCTAGGAATCGGGTATTTTTTATACTGTTTAAATGCTTCATTCACGAATTAACTATTTCCTGAGATTATTCATATCATTATTCGACCAAAAAACTCGTATCGCATTGACCGACATGTTTGAAGTGGATAGTTAAATTTTTCAAAAGTAGAATTAGTTCATTCATATACGTTTTTCAAAATAAGAATCTCGAAAAAAAAAAAAAAAAAGATTGAGTACTTGGTGTAAATGAGAAATTAATATAATCTTCACTAGGACCTTTGTATTATCAATATATATCCCTGTCTATTTTCCCGATTTTGAAGTTCTATTTTCTATCTCCTCCAGATTGAACACTGTCCTGGAAAGAAATAAAACCCCAATGAATGTAGAGTTGTTTCAAAATAATGATTCCTATTAGAGATTGAATAAAAACTACAATTCAGTGAATTGAATGTATTTTCGGAGTGAGAATGAAGTAGACAGGTTGGTTGTGATGATATGCTAATCAGATGATGAGATAATCCTGAAAGCTGTAGATGATGATGAAGTTAGGGAATGCCTTCTGAGGAAAGTTATAGAGTTAGTCACTCATCCGGTAGCTTGGGTGGTGTCTTGGTGTTTCATCGGCAACACCTGTAAAACAGGGTGACGTTCACTTTCTAGGTCAGGGATTGGTGACACATCATCTTTATGTTGGGGATTTAAGCAGCTTTTTATGGTTTAGGCCATTGGGTGTATATAGAAAATAATTTCAGGAGGGGCTGAGAGAATTGGGGGAGAGCATTTCGGGGGGGGGGGGGGGTATGGAATACTAACAATCTACAACTTGGAATAGTTAGACAACTAAAACACTATTACACCCAAAAAAATATTTTTTTCTGAGCAAAGGAATCTTATTTAATTTATTTTTAAGGTTTTTATCACACATTTTTACCGAGTTCGGGGGGGGGGGGCATATACGCCCATGGTTTAGGCTGATTCTGTCGTAAAATGAGAAAATGGATGGTATTCGGTAATATTTAATATTTCTTATTAATAAATGATAAAGGTGCTATCTCATGTTGATTCGAATTATCAATTCACATGCTAAAAATTGAAAAGGCATCCAAAACTGTGCTAAGGTTTTATTTGGGTATTTTTTACTAATACCACATCCAGTTAGATTCAAGTATCTGAAGTGATTTTAAACAGTGATTTTGGTACTTACGTATGAGCTTCAACGCATATTAAAGATGTGGGTCTTGTTCAGTGACCTGGATCATTTAATACAAATATTTATATTTAATACAAATACAGGTTGTGAAGACCACATCCAGATACTATTCGTAGTGATTGCAGTGGTTTTAAACACTTATTTTTATTAGGCGTCAATTGAATGTTAGCCAATATGGTGAAGGCATTATCAACAATTTGGGTTGGTGAGAGTTTCGATATAACCTTGAGGGAACCCGTAGTACTTATGAAAATGGCATAATTGCTATGCGTTACCGCTCGCTCAAGGTTATATCGAAACTCTTGTCAATCCAACTCGTTGATAATATAGATCATTGGTTTTTCGGTGGAACATGAGGCGATATGCAATTCAGCACCTTATTCAGTTGTAGAAAAAACGACGAAAATGGGGTTTAATATGGAAATGTGTTAAAGGAGGACCAAAAAAACTTTAAAAAAGGACCAATCGACGCTGGCTCAAAAAATTATGTTCATATCAGTATCGCATCGGGTATTCACTCAGAAAATCGCATTTTTTCCCCCATTTAAACAATTTTTTTTTCACATACTAACTCTTGGATACCATTTTTGATTAGTTAAGTAAGAATTTTAATCCATAAAAAAATAGGAAAGTAAAAAGTTGTAATGTAGTATTCCCCCTTGAGCCGCACTACAGCCGAGACCTGAACTATAATTAAAGCTGGTAGTAGTTAGAAATGAACCATTAACTTGTTGATTCCAAGCAGCCATTAAGAGGATGTATTTAGCCGATATAGTGTATATTTATACACCTAGGATTATTAATAGTTTATTATTTTAATGATTATTTTGTATGCTTGTTATTATCACTAATTTACCAATTATAATTTCTCATTAAGATTGTGCTAACTACTTGTGCTGAATGTAGATCTATTCCTGAGCTAATGTCCCAAGCTGAGATATTTAGTTTTTATTGGCTGTAAAAGGTTAATACTTTCCTGGGAGCACAATTTACATAAAACATACTCATAGTAATCAATTTACATTTATCACATTTCAAGTTGATCATGTGTTGATTAGTGTTGGGCAATCATCCGGAATCGGCTCCTTTCTCCGTTTTGTATTTATATTCGGGTTGATTTATATGCAATACAGTTATATTATAATTTTTTTTTCTTTTATTTTGGCTAAGGAGATTTGAGGCCCCCAGAAGTCAAGGGTTCTAAGTGACATTTTTGAAATGGAATGCCTTGTGAACACCGTAATCTTGTGGACGGTAAAGAGATCCAAGTGATTTTCTTGACAGTTTTCTGTCACCTAGCTTGCGTTCTCTTGAGTATTGTCACATTTGTAAAGGAAATTAATGGGTCTATGTGCGGATTCTCCAATTCTTTTGTATATTAATCATAAACCGGATGATGTACCTATTATGTATTATCGATAATAAACAGCTAAGAACCTGAGGATTCGTCTAGTATGATAGGAACTGTAAAAATCTAATTTTTCCTATTATCAAATAACTTCAACTTTTAATCTATTTTCCTCAAAACCTTGAGTTTCTTACACCCCTTCACCTCTGGGGTCCTCATTTATTATTATAGAATTTTCCTCAAATTATTTTTTTGAAGATGTCAATTTTAGTAAGCTAGTGGCATCTAAAATTTATTAATATACGTAAATATATTTTGACCCCCCCCCCCCAAAAACAGTTTGCCTATGAAAGCTATGATATCATAGTATTGTGCCAAGTTTTAGGCTCTTAATACCTTGTCAAGAATACCCTGCCACTTATTAGTGCATTTCCAACTTGGCCAGTTTTCGTTAAATGATGGCCACTATAACGATCGGATTTATTATAAAATGTTTGGCATTTTATTGGGTAACGATTTTGTAGGGTAACAATTCAGGATTATTATAAATTCTCTGATGACTTCATAATTTTTATTTTAAAACTTTTCATGACTGCATTTCGGACGGTATGATAAGTTTCCGAAGGAACAACAAGTACAACCCCCCCCCCCTCTGAAATACAACTTTTTAGTATTTTTCGATTTTCGGCTTTAATAACACCTCAATTTCTATCATCCTGCAAAATATCAAGTCTCTAGCTTCTTGAGAAGTGCTTATAATTTTGATGAGTCAGATATCTCAGAAACGCTCAATGAAGTATTATGAAACACACATTTATTAGTATAATACCTGTGTAAAATTCCATAAATTTATCTTTACCTGGTTGAAAGTTATGAGAGGGTAAAAATAGGCTCTAAAATTTCGTGTAATATACACAGGGTGTGCGCAGCCCGGAACTAGGCCTGGCACACTACCTACCGCCCAGAAACATACCTATATTCGGCATAGGTAAGTCGGGATTAAAGCGAAATCCACCTGACTAGTGAAGCAAGCTAGGACTATATTTCGTGTAATATACACAGGACGTGCGTAGCCCGGAACTAGGCCTGGCACACTACCTACCGCCCAGAAACATACCTATATTCGGCATAGGTAAGTCGGGATTAAAGCGAAATCCACCTGACTAGTGAAGCAAGCTAGGACTCTATTTCGTGTAATATACACAGGGTGTGCGTAGCCCGGAACTTGGCATGGCGCACCAACTACCGCCCAGAAACATACCTATATTCGGCATAGGTAAGTCGGGATTAAAGCGAAATCCACCTGACTAGTGAAGCAAGCTAGGACTCTATTTCGTGTAATATACACAGGGTGTGCGTAGCCCGGAACTTGGCATGGCGCACCAACTACCGCCCAGAAACATACCTATATTCGGCATAGGTAAGTCGGGATTAAAGCGAAATCCACCTGACTAGTGAAGCAAGCTAGGACTATATTTCGTGTAATATACACAGGACGTGCGTAGCCCGGAACTAGGCCTGGCACACTACCTACCGCCCAGAATCATACCTATATTCGGCATAGGTAAGTCGGGATTAAAGCGAAATCCACCTGACTAGTGAAGCAAGCTAGGACTGTATTTCGTGTAATATACACAGGGTGTGCGTAGCCCGGAACTTGGCATGGCGCACCAACTACCGCCCAGAAACATACCTATATTCGGCATAGGTAAGTCGGGATTAAAGCGAAATCCACCTGACTAGTGAAGCAAGCTAGGACTATATTTCGTGTAATATACACAGGGTGTGCGTAGCCCGGAACTAGGCCTGGCACACTACCTACCGCCCAGAAACATACCTATATTCGGCATAGGTAAGTCGGGATTAAAGCGAAATCCACCTGACTAGTGAAGCAAGCTAGGACTGTATTTCGTGTAATATACACAGGGTGTGCGTAGCCCGGAACTTGGCATGGCGCACCAACTACCGCCCAGAAACATACCTATATTCGGCATAGGTAAGTCGGGATTAAAGCGAAATCCACCTGACTAGTGAAGCAAGCTAGGACTAAATCTAAGCGTGAAATAGATTGAAAGGTCGTTAGATAAATCAATAAATCCACGTGATTGACAAAACTACTGACACGTGACCAATTACTGTTGGCCGTACTTTTTGCCCTTTAAATTTCGGCATAATTTGTAGTTACATGTGCGCTTTAGAAATTCACGATACAGCGTTTGATACCAGGTTTTGTGTAAATTTATTATTACCTGTTGTAAGACCAATGTCAAATTTCTGTTAATTTTCACTCCGAAAAACAAACCATGCGTTTCTGAGATCCTCATTTCTTATTTGACTTCAAACCGACAGACGTCATAATTACCAAGGTAACATACTGGTTCCACAACCATACAATCAATACCGGGTAACGAATTCCATACATCAACAAACACAAGCACACGGACTCACAAAGCATACTGGTTCCACAACCATACAATCAATACCGGGTAACAAATTCCATACATCAACAAACACAAGCACACGGACTCACAAAGCGGGCATAAAGCAATTATTTAGAAGATGGCGTAGTTAATTTCGCTACGTACCCGTTACGTGTCGATGTAAATCTGTTTGCGGTGTTCCTCCGAGATAAGTATCTACAATTATACGCAGCACCTAGGCGTGTAATACACACCGATGGTGCTACCGTGGGAATACGCTCAATCTAGATCTGTGTATTTGTAAGATATTTACACAGAGCAATTACACAACGTAATTAGTTAACAATTATCATTAGTGTTAATAGCTCAATTACTCGAATGGATATTGCTTAGGAATAGATTGGCAATATCATTAACTTGTAGTAAGTATTATTAGGGGTTGATCTGATGAGAAAACGGGGTTGAGGTGGTTTATTAGGGGTTGATCTGATGGAAAAACAGAGTTGTGGTGGTTTATTTGGGGTTGATCGGATGGACAAACGTGACTGTGTTGGTTTATTAGGGGTTGGTCTGCTGGAAAAACGGGGTTGTGGTGGTTTATTAGGCGTTGATCGGATGAACAAACGTGGTTGTGTTGGTTTATTAGGGGTTGATCTGATGGACAAACGTGGTTGTGTTGGTTTATTAGGGGTTGGTCTGCTGGAAAAACGGGGTTGTGGTGGTTTATTAGGGGTTGATCGGATGAACAAACGTGTTTGTGGTGGTTTATTAGGGGTTGATCTGATGGGAAAACAGGGTTTTGGTGGTTTATTAGAGGTTGATCTAGTCTAAAAACGGGGCTGTGGTGGTTAAATATGGCTTCATCTCATGTAAAAACGAGGTTATGGTGGTTTATTAGGGGTTGATCTGATGGGAAAACAGGGTTGTGGTGGTTTATTAGGGGATGATCGGATGGACAAACGTGGTTGTGTTGGTTTATTAGGGGTTGGTCTGCTGGAAAAACGGGGTTATGGTGGTTTATTAGGGGTTGATCTGCTGGAAAAACGGTGTTGTGGTGGTTTATTAGGGGTTAATCTGCTGGACAAACGTGGTTGTGGTGGTTTATTAGGGGTTGATCGGAAGAACAAACGTGGTTGTGGTGGTTTATAGAGGTTGATCTGGTGTAAAAACGGGGCTGTGGTGGTTAAATAAGGCGTCATCTCATGTAAAAACGAGGTAATGTTGGTTTATTAGAGGTTGATCTGATGCAAAAACGGGGTTGTGGTGGTTTATTTAATTTTTTAATGCACAACTGAGTTTAGGCAATTTACTACGGGGCGTCTACAGGTAGCCAATCTCATTGCAGACTGAGGAATTCTATCAGTGAATCCTTTACTAAATAATACGACCCGATAAATAAACTAAAAACGTGAATAGTTCTCATTTTGTAATGAGTAACTGATCAATTATTAATTTGCATCCAGAGTTATGTTTACACATGGTACCTACTACACTACGTAATAAATACAAAAATCCTCATATTATCGTATTTTGATCTAACGCAGGAACAGGATACAGTCACTCTAGTGGTAGAAAGCGCTCCTTGCGGCGGCTTTGTGAACCTACGTCTGCCGGCTTTTCTATTCAAATATATTACAAATTAAACCCCCGCTTTCCGATTGACCGATTCAGCTCATTTTTACAACACTTCTTTCTCATGAGTTACCCACGACGTATACTGCGTTTCGTTACAATACAGCAGAAATTACGACCGGTATGAGTATATTAGGAACTTGGGTCCGGAGTAAACCCCCCTTCTAATGAACCGATTTAGTTTCTTTTTACAGCACATATTTACCTGTGGATTAGCACTACGAATACCGAGTTTCGTCGAAATATACCAAAAATCACGGCTGGTAGTGGCGAATTGGTATTGTGGGTCCGGAGTAAACCCCCCCTCCTAATGAACCGATTTCGTTTATTTTTACAACACATATTTACCTGTGGATTAGCACTACGAATACCGAGTTTCGTCGAAATATACCAAAAATCACGGTTGGTAGTGGCGAATTGGTATTGTGGGTCCGGAGTAAACCCCCCCTTCTAATGAACCGATTTAGTTCATTTTTATATCTCACTTTTCTCTATATATTAACACTACGAATACCAAGTTTCGTTGAAATATAACAAATATTACGGCTGACATAGTCAAATAAGTGTTTTGGGTTCGGGGTAAACCCCCCCTTCCGGTGGACCGACTTTGGTGGTTAACGAACTCGTTCAATCGTTTGCTAATTGAATGCTAAATACCA